>VZRX01019261.1:122475-177456 GCA_013398075.1 Notiomystis cincta | reverse complement strand
GATTTATAAAAAAAAAAAAAAAAAAAAAAAGGCAATGTAGGAATCCCAGCCTAAGCCTTTCTTAAAATAGGGAGGGCTCATTCACCTACATTCTTGCAAATATTACCAAGAGTTTGCTGTTTCAGTTTTGGATAACAGCTATAAAAATACTGCTAAATAAGAATGGGTTTTTTCACTTCTCGTTCAGAACAGCGACAGAAAATAAATCAGGAGTAATTCACCTCATAAGCAGCATTAAAAACAGGACACAAAAAAAAACTTTTGATGAATGAAGTTTGAAATAACTTTGGCAGCTGTATTTTGCCTTCATTCTATAAAGATTACTTTCTCAGAGACAAATTAGTAAAACATAACACATGATACCCCATCTTCCTATCTGAAAACAGTAAAGCTTCCAAGCTATCACTGTCTTGCTCAAGTTTTCTTCATTTTGAGTAAGTGTTCATAGCTGAAATACAATTTACTGTGTTTAGAAACATTATCTAAACTATTTACTTTGTAATATTGGCCAAACTGATCCTAGATTTTACCTCATACATATTAGTCTTTAATATTACAAAAATGGCATCTGTTTTTGGATGGAATTCAGTTTTTAATGTAGTAATAGATAATTAGTTGACTGTTTTTCATAGGACAGAAGTAAATTTTTTAATTAAATATTCGAAAGATATTTCTAGAAAAGGTTATTATTTCCTTTTTTCAATTTCATTTTTATTTTTTAAATGAAAATGTGAACTGTGAGATGTTAATCAAAGCAAGGATTCAGTCATACAGGATATTCTGATAATGTAACAGTGCATGGAGGAGAAAAAGTGAAGGAAGTCATAGCAATTCTCTTTTAAAACTACTTTCAAAATGGTTATTGAGTAATATGAGACTTTACAATAGTATAAAATTATGACAAATTGTTAAAATTATGACATTTTCATTAAAATCTTAGTATCTTTACAATAATATCTTTACAAAAACTGCCTGAGACATGACTGTGTAAAGCTGATGTTTATTCTTGCAGAACTGTCCCAAATGTCACTACAAAAATGTTACTGTTAAGTAAACTAGAATAATTTAAATGTATCAGAGCTCACTGCTGTACCACCTTTGAGTTCACAGGCCAGATGTCATAAATAGAAACAGAACCCTGGGTAATCCTTTACATAACACACCTATTTATTTTTCCTAAGCTTATTTGTTGTTCTGCTACATCTTACACCAAATTAATCTTTTTTCCCACTGTTATGAGGATAGTAACATTGGCATTGATGAAGAGAATAAAACCCACATGAAATAATCCCACCCACTCTTGTTTCCAGACTTCTTTCTACTACAGTAAATTCCTGTTTTCAATTTCTTGAATGCTGTCATTTATTTTCATTTGATAAACCAGCCTAGACCTTATTCATATGCAAAGCTAAATCAGACACTGTTTAATAAATTCTGATTTATGCCCAGATTTTACCATCTTTTATCACATTGAGCCTATATATCTAAAATTATTTCCACAGATGGCAACATAAGTCAGGGGGCAGAAGATAAGTCAAGGGTCTTTAGAGATTATAAGTACATTTAATTTCTGTCAGAGATATCAAGTGTGCTGATTCCTTTTAGCCATATTTTGAACACTTAAAGCCAGATTTATGCTAAATGGGCACGGGCCCAAACTCAGGCTGGAGTAGATTTGACATAAAATCATTTTCAGAACAAACATTTCCAGACAAAAACCATAGCCTGCAAGGTGGCAGAGAATCATCTCAGTAGAAGAACATGCAATATTTACCAGCTGAAAGTAATTTTAAAATAGCAGACAAGTATTTGCTTGACAACAGAAATGGTCAGCACACAATGCAAAGAGTACAACCCAAAAGGTATCTCCCAAATCCAAGCAGGACACACGCTGAGAACTCTTGAAAGGAAACCTGTATCCACTTTACAGGAGTAGATAAAGGAACCTGATGTTGCTCAATCATCTCTTGGGCATGTTTTCTTTATTAGAAAGAAACCACAGCTGGGTTAAGAATGAGATGAGCCAGTGTGTTTTGTACCACCCAAAATATCTTTGCCTGCTCTCTTTGGTGTCCTTTGCCACCAAACACAAAAAGGGAGGATTTCCCTACTTAACAGGATTTCAAGCATTATTGGAGTTATCCAGCTATGCAAAATCCAGCTGGAGACATAGGAGCAAGAGCAACATGTGTGTCACACTGCTCAAAGATAAAACTGTCAGGTCACCAGTTTTCTTACTCCATTTGTACTCCCTTTTCCTCCCTCCCCTGGGGTGTGTGGTTCAGCAGCAGAAAACATGAGGTTTGGGTCCAAACTTTTGGTTCTCATATCAGACAGAAACCAGCTACTGAAAAGTTACGAAAACAAAGCAACACCTAATATATTTCCCAATGAAGTTTTCTCTGAAGCTATAAAACACCCTCAGCCTAAACCCCCCCAAGACCTGTGCCTCTGCTCTTCAGAGGCAGGTCTCCTTTTAGAAATATGGGCATATTAGGCTCAGCTGGAATCAAGGTACAGAAAGCAACCAAAAATTGAAACAGATTCTTTAAATAGAACAGATGAGCATGAGGCTTGACTTTACTTTTAATTCCATCTTTCTCCTTGTTTGCTTCTACTTACACAGTTTATCCTTCAAGATTTGAGATTATACAAGATAAATCTCCTGATAAACTATCAGCAAAGGCTGAAAGCTGATCCAAACTGTAATAATATTTTAAAAAATTCAGAATGCAAGAAGTGCTAACAGAGGAGGAAATATTTTCATCTCATTATTTGGATCACCATTAAGACTCTCAAAATCTTGGCAAATAAATGTTTATCATGATCCATCTGTGAAGTTGTTTTGCTTCCTCAGATTTAGGAAGATGAACTGGAACAGTTCTAACCTTGAATCTTCTCATACAATTTCTTTCAGCAAGTTTAGTTAGGAGCCACTGCACAAGCACTCACCCTCTGCCTCCTAATTTAGGCAGGGGAAGGTCAGTGCTTGGTTTTCTGCAGGAGACTCTGGTGAGAACAGGGTTCAAGCTGGCATCCCACTCCACACATCTGCAAGGTGGTTTATGAGCCTGAAAACCAAAATAAAAAGCAGTTTGCTAATTGTGATATAAATTCAGAAGGATTTCCCCAGCCTGAAATTATCTGAGTATTTACAATGCATTTATAAATATAACTTTGGGATCTTGCCATTCAACTATCCTGCACAGTAGAAAGCCAAAGTTTCTGTGGAAATAAGACATCTGAAAAAATGGAGAAAAAGTGAAATGCCAATTGCTTCAGTAACCTCCAAATGCTTCTCTTCCTTTTCATTAGAGATCCATCTAACACATGGGCTGGTCTCAATGTTCCCTGATTATGACTCAAAAGGCAAAACATAAAAGAAACTGAGATTATGGAAGCCATAATAGTGTTGTCTTGGGATAACTACTCTAATTAATCCACCACCTGTACAAAGTCTTCTGTCCTTTTCCCCTCATTATATTAAGCTTTATTCAGCTTCTGTAAGGCTTGGCATGTTAAGTAGAGTCAGATATCAGCTGCTCTGCCTGGCCCCCCAGAGTGTGAAAACTTCTAAAAATTATTTATACTGGCATTATTTTTCTCCTCCAGACTATTTTTTTTCCTTGATATTTCTGAGACATTGTAATAGTAAGGGCAACAGTGAGGAACAAAAGGAGGGGCAGGACTGTTTATACCAGGAGTTCTAGCGATTCATACCAGGAGCAGGCAGTTCCAAGTGCTCTTGGGAGACTGCAGGGCCATATCCCCAGCTTTCACAAGCACTGACTACTTGAACAAGCTTTTATTCATGTGCTCCTATCCCATCATGACATTTTAGGCAGATCTGCTCTGATATGTTCAGGGTGAAAGTTTTTCATTCAAAACCATCGACATGTAAGGGTATGAATTTTTGTGGACATTTAAGTGGCATTTTCAAGAACCTCTAACATAAAAATTCAGAAATTAGACCTAACTTTAAGATAGACATTGACCTGGTAGTGAAAAGTTCTCCCCAGCTGCTGAATGCCCAGTAGCTGACTTCATACTAGGTCATGTTTTAAAAAAAACAGGAAATTCTTGGGCTACAGGAATTTCTTCTGTTTAAGTTTGTGAAAATCCAAAACCTAATTAAAAAATGGCATAAACATTGAAAAAAAAAAAAAAAAGGAGAAAAGGGAAATCACAGAACTATTGGGTTGGATATTGGGAAAATGTTCTTCACCCAGAGGGTGGTTGGGCACTGGAACAGGCTCCCCAGGGCAGTGGTCACAGCACCAAGCCTGACAGAGCTCAAGAAGTGTTTGGACAATGCTCTCAGGCACATGGTGTGACTCTTGGGGTGTCCTGTACAAATAGCCAAAGAAAAAAGGTTTCTTCTCCATTTCACAAGGTCCTGAGTCTAACAAGGACTTGGATCAGCACAGCAACAGGCCACCCAGTCCCCAAAGCTGCCCTCACCATTTGTGCCTGTGAGCAGGAGTCATGAATGAAACTAGTCTTACTGGGGATTAATTTAAAAACCAAAATAATACTTGAAATAAGGAAAGATGTATGCTTTCAGACCAGCTTCAAAGGGAGATAAAGACAGTGCAAAGATGAAATGATCATTTCCCCAGGGTTTGGCCATTTTCTCTACAGGCTTTCAGTTAATCCAGGTGAAAGCAAACTCCTGTTGAGCCATCCCTTGCTGCGCCATTCCCTGAGGAGTTACCAAGCAGTGAATATGACAAAGTGTTTCCCAACCAAGTCAGCAGCTCTTGATCAACATCACTTATTTATCATTTATTTGTGTTTCTTACTAACAATGTATGATTTAAAGATAATGTAGCAATTAAAGATCTCAGTAGATAAATGAAACTTTACCCATCAAAGATATTAACTGGAAATATGTTTAATTACAATGAGTGTAACAGAGCAACTTATTTTCTATCACTGCACTTTTGGATTTCACTGCACTCAAAGCACAAGGAATAAGTCCAGAATTTGTAAGACAGGGTTCTTCTGAGCAACAATGACCCTACTTTACCTTGCCTATGAAAAACAAGTTGCTAACAGGATTAGTTCCCAATTCTGGTCAGAGCACCCTGGAGCAGCTAGTGCTTCACAGACAACATCAGTGCTATTACTTAATGGTTTCAAAACCACCAGAAAAATCTTTAAACCTTTAAGATGACAATTACTCACATTTATGAAGATGAATATTTGATAGGACTTAAACACCTTTAAGTCACTGGCTACTATAATACTGAGCTCATTGCTGTTGCAATTTTGAGGCCTGTAAAACTCCTTGTGAGGATGAAAGGATCATGGCACAGTGATCAAACAGCTTTGATTCAAAGGGTTTGCTTCACGAAAATTGTGCGTAGCGCAGCAGGTGAATTATGGTACAAAATCAGCCCGTGATGTCAAGTGAATTTCACAGGAATGAAATGAATTAGGCATGCTGGCAGATGGAAGCAAGAAAGATATGCATCAGTACGTTAATTGTGCGAGCCTGTCAATGACTTCATCAAGTTTAATCTGTTCCGTTGCCACTCTCCGCAGCCGCCGTGACAAGACCACCCCATCTGTCGGGATTTATCCTCTCTTCCCTCCCTGGGTGCAGCTTGAGCAGACAGGCAGCAACTGGCATGGAGAGCTTCAGGTTCTTTAAGGGACAGATCCCAAGAAAACAGGTAAGTCATTTTCAAGAAGACAAGCAAAGACCCCTGACTGAGCTTTGAAGGTGCACGGAAATGCAGGAAAGCCAAGGTAGAGCTGTAATGAACAGACAGGAAAACAACTGCACAATCAGACTAAATCACTGTACTGAGTCTGCCTGGGACAAAGCTACCAATGTTCACAGCAGCCTGCAGGATGCTGTGCTTTGGGTTTGGGTCTACACCCATGTCACTACACACCAATGTCCTGGCTATTGCTGAGCAGCTCATGTGCAGCAGGAAGTGGGGTTTGGGTTTAGGCTTTTCCCTTCCACTCTGCACCCAATAATCCAAGAAGTTGGAAGAGAACATCACCAAAAAAGAGAGCTGACCTGAACTGAACGAAGGGATGTCCCATACCACTTAATGTGCTCAGCAAGTACAGCTCAGGGAAAGGAAAGAGGCAGGAACATTTGTGGTTGTGGCATTTTTCTTCCCAAGCAGCCACTACATGGGATGAGCCACCACTTACCAGCAAGTGCCTGGACACCCTCCTGCTGATGGGAAGCTATTATTTAATTCCTCACTTCAATTTGCTTTCAAACAGCTTTATTTCAGTTATTAAACTTTCTTTACCTTGACCTACAAGGTTCCCTCTCTTTTACTCTTCTAGTTCTCTTCCCTATCCTGCTGTGGGGAATGAGCAAGCTACTGGGTGGGAGCCTGGCTGCTAGATGGGGTCAACCCACTACACTAATTTAGTATAAAAAATGGAAATAGTTTGAGTTCTGCTATTGATAGATCAGCACCCTCTGGCTGCAGTAATACCCTACTTTTTTTCTTGCCAAATTTTCATTTAGATAAGCAGAAAGCACAACAGCAGCAATGCCAATGCAAGTGTGTATAGCCTGTAATTATAAATACTATAAGAGGATACATGGTCTTCACAAACAATACAAAGTACAAGTTTAAAAGCATTTGGATTCAGAAGTATGCAGGTTCACACTGTCACAACATTCATTACATGTATATTGGGAAAGAGCTCGTATTCCTACCAGAAATACCAGAAAAACCAGAAAAACATAGAACAGGAACCAACAGAAGGCTCTGATTGCAGATTCTCAAGATCAAAACTGAGATCAAAACTAAACATTTCTAACCTAGACAACACACTCAAATATGAGCTACAATATTTACTCATAATATTCATAATTTATTTATAATTATTCAGCTCTGTGCAAAGACAAAGGCATCAGACAGAGGCACAGAAGTGCTGCCACCAAGCCCCTGCCTGGGTGTCCCCATAGCTGTGTGTCCCACATGCCAGGTTTTCCCATGCCCATGCACAGAGCTACAGGACAAGGTTTAACTGTCTGCATGGCTTATCAGAAAAGATGGATCACAAAAAACAATCCCCTGCATGGTGGAAAGAGAAGGGCTCAGTCCCTCAGGATCTTCTGTGTAATTACATGCAACTGCCATGAAGTGATTTGCCAGGGTTTTTTTCCTCAAAATGCAGCCTTGGAAATACTTGAGCGAGCAGCTTTATGAAGTAGGAAGCTAATCAAATACACATTTGTAATAGGATAAAGGATTACAGAAAGTCTAGATATGAATAAAACTCAGTTGCAAATAATCACACTAATTAATCAAACTGGTGACAGCCCTGAACTAAAAATACTGCATTTGCTCAACAAAACCAGCAGTATGATGGCATTCACACAGGACTGAGAACTTCTTCCTCTTTTCCCACTGTGTGGAGGCAAGCAGGCCCCCTTGCTATGAACACCATCACCCATATGAGCAGCCCCAACACCAGTCCAGCTCCTTACCCTCACAGGGGGCTTCCAGCCATCCCACAGGACCTGCAGGGAGCACTCATTTCCCTTCCCTGGCTGCAGTCTCACCCAACCCCCCCATCTGACAGGGTCCCCACAGAAAGCCCACTCTCACCCACAGCTTGTGCCTGACCTGAGACAGCCTCCCTAAAAGGGCAAAGACCAAAACTGAGAACAAGATCAAGGCCACATCCTGCCTCTTGGGGAGCACAGTTCAGCACCTGTGTGACCAGGGCATTCCCCTGTGCCAGAGGCATCCATCCATACATCCTTTCAGCAGGTGGCTTCCATGTCTGGAGAGCTTGCACAAACCAGCATAGTAATAAAAATATATTCTGAATTTCCAGTGAGATAAATATTTTGATCAACTCAATATATCTGAGTAAGAATGGTTTCCTCAAGGGCAAGGGCACAAGGATCACCAGCCTCAAAAGCTGGCTGTTCTGAAGCAGTGATTTAAGAGCAGAAGTACTCTCTACCACTCTACATTACTGTCAGAGTCATCATGAAAAACCCTGATGAACTTAATTCACAGCTATTTTACCAAAAACCCCTAAAACATTCACCTGCTCTGTCTTCATCCACAACACCTGCCCATCAAACAGGCTAAAGGATTTGTGATCTTACCAGAAGTGACAGCAACTTTTCAACCAGATGCCCCATCACACCTTGCAGGTAATTAATCAAGGCAACCATTATTGGCATTAACATCTTATTAATGATCAGTAATGAAGATGTCATTTTCAGTCTGCATATGTTCAGTCTCCATTTTCTCTTTTCATGTTGTACAATATATTTAAGAACAAATCCATTTTTACAAACCCAATAGGTCACATTTTCTAATGCCTGCAGTGAACTACAAAGAGGAGTCAATAGAAAAAATCTAAGTGAGGGAAGAGCTTAGTACCAGTGAAATCAGCACCTTATTTTTCCTCTTGCTGTTACCAAGATTTCAGGAACACCTAGAAACCTCAGAGGAAGCTACACTAAGCAATTAACTTTGAAATCTTTGCTCAACTTGATGCCTAAAGAGAAGGAAAGGTTAACAGCTGTCTCACTGATAGGTTACTAAAAGCTACTGTAATTAGAGTGGCTGAGCAGCAGGTAAGATTTCTTTTCTTTTGTATGAAACATTTGCTGCTTTGTTGGCAACATTTTCACACAAGTTACTCCCTTCCACACAGAATTATTTCCTTTCATTTTCATCAACAAGTTTTGTTAATGAAAAGAACTATCTCTTGTCTTAAATCAATTAAAACTAGGCCCCTTGACCTTCATTAATCCTTCTGGCATATCCATTTTACTTTGGAACTGCTAAAATTTCCCCCTCCTCAGATATTATACTACCAGCCACAAATTCATCACATACCACCTACAATAACAGATTTCTCACTAGGTTCAAATTATTTTCTTCAGGACCCAGCAAATGGATAAGAAAATAAAACAGGATAAAAGACCTTTCTGAAATAACCTCTAATATCCCTCCCTCTCTTCCACGAATTCCCATTTTACTTGATTTACTGAATTCCACTGCTAAAAGATAGGTGTGAAAGAGCTCTACTGGATTTTTAAAATTACTTTTGGCTAAAGCAAACACATTCCTTGCATGCAGTAAAAAACACAGAGCAGTCCCATTTCTGGCATGAGCTGACATGATGCACTGCAAAAATGTCTCAAGTGAGGCAGGAAACAAAGAGCTGAAAATTGTTCCACATTTTCTAAGTTCACTTCAGACTTTTCTTCCCCCTTTTAACATTTTTACTATGAACACCACAAATATCAACAAATTGCCACCTGTACTTTTATGAAAATGCAAAACTACATCTCATTTCACTCCTTGATATAGGCTTCATTTTCTGAAGAAAGATGCTGCTACATTCACAATGTCTAACCTAAACTGATTGGGAAGGATCACACCAAATGCTGATGTCTAAATCTACAGGAGTCACCTTTGGTTCTCTTTCCAGTCAGTGGAGAAAAATGAGCATTCACAGGCCGTGAGTCATCTTATCCCAGCACCTACCTGATCTAAACCAGGTCAGAGAAATCATGACCTAGAAGCATCCATGTCTTTCCCCTGGCTATGAAGTGTCTCAGCTGGCTGGAGCTCAAATAAAGAGCTCAGTGCTGTGCAAACATCATGGTGGGTGATGTGAATCCTGCCTGTTGTGACCTGAGCACAGCACAGGGTGTGACTGTCACCACTGTTCTTTACACAAAGCTCTCTCTCCCTGCACTACTCATCTTTTGGTCCAGATCTCTCAGTCCAGATGATTAACACCAAGTGAATAAAGGATATGTCTGCTTGGCAGCCAGACCGAGAGGATGAAAAAGAAAAATTGCATTTAGATTGTTCTAACAAATGTTGAACACCTACTGGGGAAAATCTTAATGTACTAGCAGAGTGGGGAAATCTCATGCTAGAACATAGACTACTCTTCAGAAACACTTGTGTATAAATGGGTGGAATAATAGAAAGGGAAAAGAGAATGAAAAGAACACATATTGCCAACATTACAGGAGATGGGAGAGGCTCTTCCCTGGCCACAACTACCTCTGCCCAATAACTTCTTTTTCTTCTTCTTAAATGTGTTTTCACAGAGGCATTATCACCATTTCTAATTCCATCTTGGAGCTGGCTGGCCTTGGCTCTGCTGGACATGGGGAAAGTTTCTGGCAGCTTCTCACAGAAGCCACCCCTGTTGCCCCCTCACTACCAAAACTTGGCCATGCAAACCCAATAAATTGTGCAATTCAGAAGTACTTACAGATGCTCTAAATAATGCTATCTGTGTAAACTGAGCATTTTAAGCCCTGTATGTAGTAGATTAAGAGCACACACCACCTCCATCAGACACTGTGGTAGGGTGGCTCTCCCTCTTCAAGCATTGGACCTCACTGCCATACTGACTCAAAAATCATTCACAGCAGTCAGGACTGAGCAGGACTGCTCAGTATTACAGCTTTCTTCTTTAAAGATGCTCTCTCATGCTCTTTCACAATAGCCAAACATCTTTAAAAAACACAAAACAAACCAGGAAGTGGGAAAACCACAAAGCTCTTTCCAAAGAATGAACGTCAGCACTGGGTGCTGCAGTCTCATTTTCCAAGTCTCTAAGATCCAGAGAGTTGATGGTACCTATTTTTACCAGAAGTTGTTTAAAATGCTGAAGGAAAATGTCCTTTGTCTGCAAATCACACCTCTACTACTCTGCAAGTATAATTGAATAGATCCTGCTCTGTACAGTAAGTCATGATGAAATCAAAGCTATGCAAGTTTCCTCTCCCCTCCATCAACTCCTCCTGACTAGATTCAGTAACAAAGACTATTTCCTCAGCTCTAGATTAAATTAAAAAATCACAAACCCAGTAATTTCAGATAGTTGAAAGCTAATTATTCCTGCTTGATGTTCAGCTGTAAGATTTTGCAGTGGGGAAGTATTATGCCAGCTTATGTGATCAAATATTTGACTTTAAAATATTTCAGAGTGGACAAAAGGGATTGTAACAGCAATTATTTTGTTAATATGTCACAGGCAGAAATGAGAGAT
Organism: Notiomystis cincta; assembly: GCA_013398075.1. Lineage (NCBI taxonomy): Eukaryota > Metazoa > Chordata > Aves > Passeriformes > Notiomystidae > Notiomystis > Notiomystis cincta. Next base: position 166,425 of record VZRX01019261.1, on the reverse strand, counting down.
TCTGTCAGAGGATGCAACAATGCAGCCTTGCAGGAAGTTGCTGGAAGTCCTCTAATGAGGAACAATCTGCCCTTACACCAGAAATCATCCATGAAGTTTCACAGGTCTTAAACATCCAAAACAGCAGCCTGATTTTAGGGAGAATACAGGGATACATGGATTTGGACAAAGAAAAACAAACCAACAAAGAAACAAAAAACTCACAGCACCAAAAAATATGTTTGATTTACCAGCCATGAAAATAGGAGCACCAGGAAAAGGGTGGTAATTTCAAAGTGCTGGCTGCTCAGCTGAGTAAATACATCACAGATGTAACAAAAGTACTTGAGATGTACTGTCACTGCAAAAAAGAAGCAAAAGGACATGTACCCATCTGTCTGCCTACATTTTGGTCAGCTACCAAAATTGAGATGAGATGATGGAGATGGAGAATTTGGGCAGAACATTGTGCCTTTGGGTCAAAGCTGTCTGCCTCCCAGCTCCTGAGAAGACCTTTGAAGGAGCTTTCAAAGCCCTTTTTGAAACATGCCACCTTATTTCTGGTTATTACAGAAGTTGTGTAAGTCATTTGAGACAGAAAGCAATTACAAATATGCAGTAATTTTGTCTGGAAGAGATTATTTTCTTTTCATGTCAGTGAAAGACTGTGTGTATAGGAATGCTGATAGTAAAGTTGATAATATCCTGTAAATTTCCCACTGTATAAAGCTACAGAAATTGACATGTTTCGGTGTCTTGCCCCCATGTTGTAGCACCTACCTAAATTTTAAAAGAAGCAAAGGGGGTGATTTGTATCTAGCAGTTTCCACACAGCAGAATGAAAGTGACAGGAGGAATGCCTACAGGATACCTATTTAAAGGAGTTTTTAAAAACTTGTCTTTCATTGCATTAAGACAGCACTTGCAGAGGTATCACCCCTCTTCACTTCCCTACAATATTACCTTGTTACAAATTCCGTCATGTTACACAACTTCACTCAGTCAAAGGAAGGGGGGAAAAAAGATTGAAGCAAAACAGTCAGAGCCATTAAAACTTTCATACCTAGGAGACAAATTCTAATCCCTGACTTCAGAAATTATAGGGGAACAGAGTTTCAACAAACAGATGTCTTGGAGGTGCTGTAAGTACTGCACATGAGCTCCTGCAGATCGAGAGCTTCCCTCTACAGCCACATCCTGTCTGTGAAATTGCTGTAGAACCAAGGGCATAATGATGGCAGGTACAAGACTAAGTTCCCCTTGCAACAGTGCTGCCTCTTCAGGAAACAGAGTTAAAAGCCCTTTAATGGTGAGCAGGAGTTCCACTGTACATCAGAAACGTGCTAAAGTAAACCAAAGGCTGGAACAGTGATGTACAGCAAAATAAACAGCTAAAGGCAGGGAACTGCAGCACCTGGGCAAGGCTGAGTGCACTGCACTTTGGAGCAGGAAGGCAAAGGAGCAGAGAGCACTGAGTGGAAGGACTGAGGTGACAGGACAGAGGAAAAGATGGTGACAAGGCTTCTGGAAACAAAGGAACACTAATTACAGTAATTAAAATTAAGGTACTACTCCAGAACTCATAACACATTTTCTGTCTCGTCACACTCTCTTACACAGCTCCAATTCTGTTTCACATCCCTGCCTCTACAGCTGAAATAACAGCAATGATTTGTTTTACCTGGGTGTTGTGTGGATAAATGTGTTTATCAGGAGGTTCAGATTCTGCCACCAAGGCAGAGGCTGTGCTGGAACAAGCCTGTGCTTCCCCCCTCAGCATGAACTGCAGCTCATGGTTTCTGCATTGTAGCATTCCTCCCTTTCCAGCAAATACTGCTCAACCTCACTGGCAAGGTGCATGTCCTCCTTAATTAGTGGAGGAACTGCTCACTCCATGAAAGCCTCTGGTTGCTCCATGAAAGCCTCTGGTTGCTAAGGGACAGCTTCATGCATTCACACTGAAGATGACCTGACAGGGGATCAGCAGAATTTCTGTTCAGCCTTTGCAGTTTTTGGATGGATGAGCCACTGGATGGAATGAGGCTGCTGGGGGATGAAGCAGTCATAGCAAAATCCTTTTGTGCAGAAACTCTGCAGCAGCTGCAGCTATGGGTTCCCTTTAAGGTTTGAACTTGATGTCTGCTTTAAAGGTGCATAGTTCTCTGTGTTTTAGACACAGAAAATCAGGTTTTGGGGCCTTTATTCAAGCTTTTCAAATTAGTGGAGTTATTTTTATCCTGATATTTCTGTTTATCCATTCCCCTTGTGTAAAATGGGAAGGCACCACTTCACCTTGAAAACAGCTGCCTTAGTGGTAGCAAAGCTTGTAAGATACCACACATAAAAGCATGACCAAAAACCATTGTTATAACAAGTGTTTTCTATTCAGATCAAGATTTGAATAATCTATGTGAACAATGCACAGGGCCATCTTAAAGCATAAAATCTTAAACTAAACTATCAGCTTGCTTTTAATGCCATCCATCTTACAAATTTCATGAGTCATAAACCCATGGGAGAAATATATGACCTCATAATTAGGAGCAATTCTAATGTATACACACACGAAGGAGCTTATGTAGGGTGGTGTTTAAAGAGCAAGATGAAATACAAATTTATTCCATTAAGAAACTGAGAAAATGTTGGGGAGCAGTTGTTTAAAATAAATAAGATTTAAGACATAACCATAGGAGTGTAGAAGTATTCTCTACAAGTTTTTGGTTTGTTTTTTTTTTTTTTTTTCCTGTGGTGTTGAAATCCAAAAGAAAGGCCTTTCCCCTTTGTTGTCATCTCTATTGAAGACAAGATTCCAGACTAATGTATTACTCTTGTAAACCATCACAGCATCTCTCACATTGTGCAGTCAAATCCCTTTTTTCAGCAGTGTGTTTTTCACCTAAGTTTCACAGAATGGGTCAGGCTGGGAGGCACCACAGTGGCTCATCTGGTCCAACCTCCCTGCCCAGGCAGGGTCATCCCACAGCACACTGCACAGGGTTGTGTCCAGATGGTTCTGGAACATCTCCAGTGAGGGAGACTCCACAGCCTGCTCAGAAAATGAACATTAAAGTTCTTCCTCATGTTCAGGTGCACAGGTTTCTGCCCATTGCTTCCTGTCCTATTAGCTTTAACTTTGCTTCCATGCCATCTCATTAGTCACTTTGGAAAACTCAGATACAAATCAGATGCTTAACTCTTCCTAAATTTCTAGAGGAAACATAATTCCCACACAGCTGCCATCCACGTGCTGTAATACAGCTAAAAAAATCAGATTTCAACTTCCACTTTCAAAACATGCTAATGACATAATGAAGTGAGAGAGAATGAGGAAGAATACTTCAATGCATAATAAATGACAACGCATAATAAATGACAAATGCTAAGAAAATATCACAATACAAGGACTGCTGCAAATATTTCAGTGAGTTGAATTACACAGGTATTACAGAGCAGGGACGCAGTCCATTTCAAATCCTTTGATGCAGTGAACCCTAGTCCCAAAGCCAAATGGTCATAACCACATTGCTAGCTATAACTGAAAAATTTAACCTTAACTGCAAGGACATATTAAAAAAATACTCATTTTATCAAAATTAAATGCAATGCTAAAGTAGATAAGCAATTATGATGCGAACGTTTTACTTTCTCTTTAAAGTCTGGGTGACATTTATTCTTCCACAGCATTTGCTTTTCATTGGCCAAGGCTTAGAATTACCTTAATTAAAACCAAGAGCCACCCTCCTTTATGAGCAGGAAGATGCAGAGTTGCTAGGAAACAAAGTTACCATCATAGTGTAAACTTTCCTGACAGCTAGAGGAAATACTTCATTAAAAATCCAACTGAGGCATTTAGGGAGCAGAATAAAAGAGACAATGGAAGTGGGAGTCTTTTCCACATTTAGTTCCTCTAAATTAATAGGACATTTTCTGTAGGCAAATTCTTGCATCTTAGGTTAAAAACCTATGTTTGAGGAGACAATGTATTGAGAAATATTAAATAGAAAAGAGCAGCCTCCCTGACTTAACTATCAACTCCAATTAACTAAAATCCACTTAACACCCCACACAAAGTCATAACTGCAAACTAATATTTGCAGTCAGCTGGCAATTTGGGAGTTTTATCAGCTGAAAGTGGCTGAAGAGGTTCAGAAAAGGTGTGCAACCATAGGCTGGCTGTGACCAGACCTAGAAATGGCACTACTCAGAAATGTGTAAGGCTCCCAGAAGGAAGGTTTACTGTGGTGCTAAGGACTTGTGAGATCTCATCTCACTTTAATCAGTGATGTTTGGTTTGAATTAATACAGAAAGGTACAGACACATATGAAACACCCCTTTATTAAGGAAGCAGTGTTATGACAACATGAGGGTTCAGGAGTCATGCCATGCAAACAGAAACTATATCTATAGACACACTGGTAAATGTGTTTATACATATGTACCTGTATATGATTCTAAACCCATGACACTGGGTGTAAGCTTTCTAAACAACGTTTCATATCTACAGCCAAAAGCTGCTTCTCTCTGCAACTGGACTGCCTCTAAAGAGTTCAGGTGGTTCTTTTTGCATTGAAGGGCTAGGACTTTTGCTCATTTAACCAAGTGAAGCAACACAGAAAGGAGACCACAAACTGGGAGCAAAGCATATGGGACATGAAATTTGTGCTCTCAAATCCAACCTGGGACACCTAAGGGTTAATTATAACTCAGTCCCTATCAGAACTGTGTAACCACTGAACTCACTGACTTCAGGAGCGGGTGTTCACATGAGGTTTGCTGACACACCAGTGCTAAAAAATCCACCCTCCCTACTTCCTATCTTACAGTTGGCTGCGTATTTGGGGTTTCTCCAGACGCACAGAAGAAGGAAGTCCTTGTAGAGACAAGAACAATCATTCTCACCTCATTATCAGTCCATCTGTGAAAGAGCTCATCTCTGATCTCAAATTATCTGCTGCTGCAGAAGACCACAGCATGCTGAAGGCATCCAAGAGGTCTTGTCCCTTCTACGAGGCACAGCTCCCTTGACCTGTTACTTTCCCTTCCTTCAGCTTGGAAATTCAATTAAGAAAGCCTCCCAGGAAGGCAAGGAAACTGAAGCATAGGCGATTTAAGTCTGGCATTCAAGCCCAGCCCAACGCTCTCCTGCACCGTGGCAGTTCCAGAAGGAAGCAGCTGTGTCAAAGCTGGATGTTGGTGGCAGTGAAGGGGGAGGTGTTGCCCTCCTTCCTGGTTCTCTCCAGCAGCAGCCTTGCCAGCCCTTCTATTTTCATCAGCCCTACCTGACCATCAAATATCATAGGGAAGCAAGGTGATTTTCAGGCTGTGCAAAGGGATAAACAACCAAAAGGCAGCACAGAGATTCCTCCTTTACAATCCATTTCACTCATAAGGATCGAAACTAAAGCCCACTGAGGGTGGATCATGAGAGTCTGGCAGAACACACTCACCAGCAGCAATGGGGACAGCGAGCCCCCAGCAGCACAGCTGGGTGAGAGGCCATCAGCTCCCTGGGCAGGCTGCATGGACACTGTGCCCACTACACAACACTGACAGAGACAGAACACTGAGAAATATCTGAGAAAAACATGCCATTTGGTGTTTTCCCTGGTGCCTTTCTCCACAATACCCATTATTTAACCCAGTGTGAGGTGACATACAGAACAAAGTGCCCAGCACTTCCACGTCCACTGTGACTTGGTTAAAACCATGAGTGGGTGAAGAATAACAACTGAAACACAAAGGTTGCATCTGGATTCCTTCCAAGGTCAGCCCTAAGGCAACTTTCATATTTACAGATGTTTACAAAAAATCTCCAGTCTGGATTCCAAATATTTTTAATAACAGAAATGCTTTACTCTAGAAATTTTACAGGAAAGAGCCAGTTATCAGTAAGTATAAAAGTACTGTTTCTGCATGCAATTTTTACCTTGCTTCTGTTCTCAGATCACCACTGCCAGAACAATCCCATTAGCATTCTTTACAAAGCCTGCTAACAGTTCAGTCAGTGCATATGTACACTTTGCAGTACTGATCTGAGAAAAAGCTGAGATCTCAGACACCACTATAATAAACATCCATCTTAGAGAACAGGATATTTTGTTAATACCTTTGGGGTACATTATTGACTGCACAGAAATCCAACACTGCCAAGTAAAATCTGTCATTTGAAAGGCTACAGGATGCTTTGCAGCAGGGACTTGGCAAAGCTCCCCCCTCTTGTTCCATAACCAAATTCCCAGGCTCCTGAAGTTTGTCAAGATTCACAACTGACACACAGGTCCCCTCACAGCTGATGCATCAGAGGAGGGAGGGTGATCAGGTTAAAAGCAAATTTAAATGAAATTTGATGATGACAGATCAAGGACTTTTATTTAGAGCAACATATTCAGAATATATTTAGGGTAGGTCTGCAGAGCCTGAACTCACAAAATATCGTGTCTAAAGCCTGGCATTGAAATAAATCAAAAGCTGAAAGGAGCATTCTAGGAGAATTCTAGTATTCTAACAATAAAAAATGAAATCACTTTCCCATTGTTTTATATCTGTGATGATTTTTAAAGACAGACAGCACTAGCAAGCAGGTGAAAAGAGACAAAGGAGAAAACTGAACATAGACTCCCTCTGCATTTGAGCAGTTGCTCCCTCGTTTATCAAGACTGTGTGTAGGATGCCCAGTCTTTCAACAACAGGAAAGCACAAGTTGTATCTGCAGGGATTTACATGTCAGGTAAGCCTGCAAGGAATCACAGGCCTGACATGGAGGCAGAGGATTCATCTTCCCTGCTGCCACCCATCCCACTGGGAGGCCTGCAATGCCCCAGGAATGCTTTCCTGGAGAGAAAAGCATGGTGAGTCCAGCATCTCTAAAGACACCTGCTGCTAAAATCAGGGTAAGGCAGCAACTCAACTTGGATGTTGGGGAACCAACATCCTGTTTCACTTAGCAAGTTTAGCTCTATGCTCTTCCAATAAATGTAAAAAATCCTCAGGAAAAAAAAAAAAACCACTCATAATTGCTACTTGCTGATCAAGATGTTGTGTGAAAACCATTTAACATTTTAAAATTACGAAAAAATATTGCCAAAAAGAAGACCAGCTCCCATAAAATGGAAAAAAGTGGAACAAGAGGATTCTTGCTGTACTAAGTCCTCTGTTAACCTGTGATTTCTGAACATGAACAGTGGAAGCAAGATTTCTATTTATTATCCCTTGTGCTGCAGGGAACTAAATTGATAGCCAGTTCTTCAAACATCACTGTTTGGGCTCCAAACACTAAGCCATTCCTCTGAGCAATAGAAAAATCCCTGCTGAGAGGGAAAGATTTTGGAAGAAATTATCTTCTATTTAGGTCTGAATCACTGTCTGTAGCCAAGTAAAATCAGGGCAGAGATATTTGCAGGTGTCCAGTCAGGCACTGTAACTTAATACTTACTTTGAATAACATCTCAGAAGCTATTCTGGGATATTCACACAGGGGAAACTGAAAAACACTCTTCTAGGTGGTTATTTTAATGTGAATCCAATCTAAGTTGCTGATCCACCAATGGCAGGGCTGTTTGGTTCATTATCCAACAGATCCTCCGGAGAAACTGCCTGCAGGATTTCCACTAACAAAGCTTCATTCTGGAGTTATAAACAGTTTCTGCATGGCTGAGGAGAGCAGGAACCAAGGGCATGCCACTGACCAAAACCTCCAGGTCACATCATTGTCTGTGGGCCATTTATATTTGCTTCAGGCTTAAGGTATAAAAGCCAGCTTGTCCCTTTTCTACAGGCATGCTCCAACCCTCCAAGACTAAATAACTTATCAATTTTCAGGGCTACATTAACTGCTGATTAGTTGGGTGCTAAGTTAATTAAGCCTGTCTCCTTTTCATTACCAGACACGGCCCAATACTCCATTTACTCATTAAGCAGAATGCCACGGTCATTAGAGGTGTTCTGAATGCAGTTTTCCAAAGAGGGAGATAAACAACCTTGTATCTTTGCTAAATGTCTAACCATTTTGTATATATACTAAAAAAAAGCCAAACACAAACCCCCCAAACTGGGACATGATGTGAGAGCTATCCCAGGTGATAGAGCAGGGGTGGATATTGTTGTCCTGGTTTCAGGTGGGGTAGTTAATTTCTTCTCAGTAGCTGTCACAGTGCTGTGTTTTGGATTCAGAGTGAGAATGATGTTAATAACATGCTGATATTCTAGGGGTTTAATAAGTTATATTTATCCTAAGTCGAGGATTTTTTTCCCTCGTCTCATGCTCTGCAGTGAGGAGGTGCACAAAAGAAAACTGGGAGGGAGCATAGCCAGGATGGGTGGCCCAAAATGGTCAAAGAAATATTCTACACCTTAGAACACCATGCCCAGTATATAAAGTGGGGGGAGTTACCCAGAAGGGTGGCCAGTCTGAGTTCAGGAAGGGGGTTCTGGCATCAGTCAGCACAAGGTCAGCAATTGTATTGGCATCACTTTTTTTTATTCCCCCCTTTTTCCCCCCCTTGTCCTCCAGACTGATTACAGCAGTCAAAAATTTTAAAGCCACTCAGTAAAAAAGCTTTACCAAAAACTGTCAAGAAGAACAGGGAGAGCAAAGAGGATGAAGAAAAAGGACCATCAAAAGGGCCCTTAATAAAGCCATCATTAAGGTCATCCTTGGGACCAGAAGAGGATTCAGAAGAGAGAACCAGTCTGTATCCCTATCCCTGAGTGGACTGCAGGATATATGAAAACATTTCAATCATGCCACATGAGCTGAGACAACAGAGCCAGGAGTGTGGAACTGGAGGGTAAGGAAGTCTGCTGGGATTACTTTCTAAGGAGCCAGGCATTGACAAAACAATGGGGAAAACCCACAATCCTTAATCTCTGGAGGTGACTTACCAAGTGTGAGGGTAAGGTATCCTAATAAAGATGATATTCCATGTCACTCAGGCAAATGGACTGCAACAGGGAAAGGTATTTAATACTTGAGGGAATCAGCCACGGGAGAAATTACATATTTTGGAACCAGGACTTCTTCCACAGTGAGCCTTTTTATATGATGCAATTTGAAAGCATCTCTTTCTGTCCTTTCCCATCATCCATAATGAAAATAAATCCATCTGGATGGATCAAATTAAGTCTAAGTGAAATTAAGTTTTCCCTAATGCAAACAACAAATGTGAATGTTGGGTAAAAGAAAAGGGGTTTAGAGGGGTTTAATAGAAGCTGGGGTCTACCGTGAGCTTATTGACAGAGGAAGCAAGGAAGTATTTGGAAGACAAATCAAGATCTGTGAGCAAGACACTAATTTTTAACTTCTGTCTGCATCTTCATTATCTGTCTGCATCTTCATTATCTGTAAAGTAATAAAATAATGAAAGTTCATGGACTTCTGAAACCATGGTTAGCAAGGATTTCATATACTGGCATGGGTCTCTAGCTAAGAATTCTGGTACTTGCCGAGGCTGGCGTTGAAGGAAACCTGTTGTAATTCTTTTACCTATTCAAAGGCATATTAAATAAATAACAGAGTAAAACAGGTAACTATGGCTGAGAGTTGAAAAAAATTCAGAAATAAAGTGTGAGAGCAAATCCAAGTTATTTGTGCAGGTGCAGCATTCCCAAAGTGTAACAATAGATTTATCTATTATTTCCTTGTTGCATTTCAATATTTTGCAACCAAAACTAACTGTTTACATGTAAAGAAAAAAGTATCTCTTCCAAATATATGGAAGTTGGATGAGAGAAATCTAAGTTACCACCTGATAGTTTTCAGAGATGACCTATATTTCAGCAATACATTTATACATTTTTCAGAGTAATTTCAATTAAAAGCATTACCAAGACAAAAGCAGATTGAAAATTGATTCAAGACCTTCTCTGCACTTGCATTCATTTTTCTTATTGTCAGAGCCAGTGTATTCATGTAATGGTGATAGGCACAGTATTTAACCTGAATTTTAGGCCACCACAGATTATAGTTTTAGGTTACAAGCTTACCCAAGTGCTCTATCTGGTTGCAGTTGCAGCTATTACATTTTTGTGATTTATAGGTACAGTCCCTTCTCATGCATTACAGAGGCAAAGTGACACCCAGTTTGTGATTCCTGTAATCCCTTTTTTTGTTATCTCACCATGATACATATCTCTCCTATAAAAGAGCACCAGAAATAATTTTTTAAAAAAATAATTTTAAAAGACACAAATGAAGGGTTGGGCTCGAGATGCATTGCATACGAAGAGCAAGGTCACCCTGGCATTGGGCTGAGCTTTAACTCTGTGTTCCTATCTGATCTGTGAAGCACACAGAGGGCAATTCAGGACACCCCAGGAGTATAGTTCTCTCCACGGGCCACACAGAGAGCCATAGCTCTTCATTCCAGCCCTTTAATTTAGTTAAAGGTGCACTCTGAGGCATTCACACCATCCAAGTGATAAAATGAGGTCATTTGCCTTTGTCTGCTGCTCACCTAGTATGCACCCAGGAGGCTTGAAGAGCAAACCCCAGTCCTGGCACAAACAGAAGGAATGTTAATTGAGGTCAGTAAGACAGGCATTTGCTTGCTGCAAGGCTGCCTTCCACTCTGTGAGCACAGGGACATCATGTTGTTCAGCTCAGAAAATCCTTATCTCCTGCCTTCTAGTTAAATGCTTTTCCACCCACCTCTTCCCATAATCAAGCAGTCTGTCTTCTTTTGCTTTTTGCAAGTTTTTGGAAAGGGGACTGCTGAAGGTCTAAGGCTATTTTGACTTATCTCGTTATACTCAGGAAAGTTTTTGCACAAGCTGTGCTCCCCGAATACCAAACTTATCTCACTTTGTACATAACTAACAGGAACAGCAGCTTCTACCTGACATCTCCATCATACCTCACCTGTCAGCTTAGATGACACTAACATTTATTTCTTTCAGGCTTTGAGGTACATCTCAATACTACAGAACAGAAGCTAAAAAAAAAAAAAAAGGAATTTGGATTATATTAATATTATTATTATTTAACTCTCACAGCACCTGCAGCATTTCACCCTGGTTTCACACTTTTGTTGAAATGTGCACCAGAAAATGCAGAAAAGCATGGACAGAAATCCCCTATAATTAAGCAGAAAGCTGAAATCTGATGCTTAATGCCCTGTGATTCAGATGGAAAGATGTGCCATTTCACCATATACTGAACTAGCAGGATGACAATAGGTACAGGTTAAAGCTCAACCTGTATAGTTTAACCTAAAGATGGATGAAGACAGATTGGATTGTGCTGACTGTCCACCTGAAGGAAAGAATTCTGGTAATAAAGGGCTTTAAATTTACCTTCCAAATTCTAGAAACTACAGGCAACTATTTCATATTACATGAGGGTACTTACTTTAGAAAGCAAAGATAATTAATTAGGAAGATATCTGGCTTCAGGACAGAGCTTTCCCTCCTGTAACAATTTTAAGCCAACACAAGACATCCTGTAGAAGGTGAGCCAGGACTGGAAACCCCTGACAAGTCTATTCAAGGCAAGTGATTGTGTCATTTGATCAAAATATCTACACTTAAATAAAAAAGCTGTCAAGATTTTAGCATGAAGCAAGGTACTTTTATGTTCAGTATTCACCTATAATTTAAAAGTAGGTATCAGCTATGCTTGTGACTGCCCAAAGCATCTACATACAGCAATATTTTTTCTGCTCTCCTAAGATGAGACTCATATCAGTCTGTTTTAAACACTCTTACCCCAAACACTACACTCTCAATATATGGCAGCCAAAGTAGACACTGAAATGTCACCCAAAGCATTTTTGTCAAAGGTTACAGCCATGTATTTACTTATTTTAAACCAAAATCACTGCCACCATCAGTGGTGGAAATGGAGGAAAGTGGTACCACGGAGGAAAGCTAGGATTTTAGTTAAGAGAACAGCATCTTCTCAGGTAATGCCTGGATTCTCATCTCTAAAGTACCACTGGAAGCACAGACTTGTGGATTGGCCAAATTACTTCATATCTCATTAAAGCAACATGGAGGAATCTGTAATTGCCTCTAACCCCAGATGACTCAGCACCAAGTTGGGTTTTTTTGTTTCAATGAAAATCACTATCAAATCAGAGCATCTGTATTCATGTCTACTGGACTTCCATAATCAGACTGCCAAAAAAGGTGGCATTTTTCATTCTGAAAGTTGCAAGATCTATTTCCCCCTCCCACCCCATAGTGAGCTCTCCGCAAAAATACCAGATGAGCCCCTTTTTGTTGCCTTTTTGCAACTTCACTAAAAGATTTCTGGTAATATCCACTTGCACTTTATAAAAAAAAAATAAATAACTGAGAAGGAACCACCTGACTTCACCCAGCAATTGCTATATAAAGTACTGGCATTAGCAACATCCACAAGACATGTGATGTCCAATCCTGAGGGGAAAAGCAAGGAAACTGAAGAACTAGAAGGTGGCTGTTTTTAGCAGCATGACAGCACTGGCAAATCTGTGGGTCTGAACTGATCCTAAGATGTCAACAGAGAACTAATGTGCTTGTATTAAGTACAGCTGGCAACATTCTGGATGTGGGGGAGGAAAGGAGAGAAAAGTAAAAGATGACAGCAAAACAAAGCTTTATGTAAGGACAAAGTATTACTAGATCAGATCCAGGTGGGAATGCAGCTTCTGAGCTTCCACCAGCCCACAACAGCATCCTGTTCCTGATGAGCACACACCTGGCATGCTCAAGTCCACAATAAATGATGCTGAACACAAGGGGCTTGATTCAGCACTTGCCTCAAGCACAAGCATTCCCCAAGGCTCACAGGAAGAGATGCAGGCACGCAGAGTTTTGGAATAACCTCCATTCTGTACAAGTTCTTTCTGAATTGAACTGAGTAAATGAAGCAAACTTGCTGCATTTTCCCTAGAAGCTACAGAAAGTCTGTTCAATTATTTGAATTAACACATCTAGGGGGAAAAAATACACCCCAACACCCTCACCTCCTCATCAGAAGCAGCAGGAAAGCATTTGAGTATCAGGAATTATAAGCAACCCTCAGATTTCAAGGACAAAGGTAGTTTAGGGATATACAAGATCAGCAATCTCTCCACTTCAAAGGTAAAACAAGACAGAACACAATAACATCAGAATCCTTAAAAAGAATGCAGTACATATTTTTTTTCAACTATCATTTCACAGATTACACACTTGAACAAAGTGCTGTCCAAGCTAAAATGGGCAGCACAAGTTGCAGAGCTACTTCAGGAAGATTAACTGAGGTTGATTAACTGAGCTTTGCACATGAAGTAGCTGCTCTAAGTTTAACATACATCCCATGCCACCAAAACTGTAAAAACCACAATTTTTTTAAGTCCTGAGTAAAGGTGTAGATAAGACCCTGAATATCACAATCTGAAGTGGCATTACCAGAAAATGCATATCTGTACCTCCTCCCTACCTGTGGTGAAAATGTATCTCACCAGCAAGTTTCCTTAACATCATATCAACATATCAATCAACATATCAATTAACTGGGAAGGAGTGTGCAAGACTCTGCACTGACCCAACCTTTATCCATGTTGATCTGCCTTATAGAGTAAGGCAAAGATCACCCACCCTGAGTTAAAACAGATTTGTTTTCTACGAGATCATAAAGCTGACTCAAAACACTTCATGAACCTATAGTTGTATTAAAAATATATAATTTTTTTAAAATATGTAGGTGAATAGCAAAGGTTTGGCAGCCTCGATGCTGAAATAGATAAGGGTCCAGAATGGATTTTGGCTGGAATTGGGGGAAAACCTGGACTGGATTTTGGCCGGGATACGGAATGGGAGAAAACCTGGATGGGATTGTCGCTTGAATACGGAATGGAGAAAAACGTGGACGGGATTTTGGCTGGGATACGGAATGGGGAAAAACACGGACTGGATTTTAGCCGGGATACGGAATGGGGGAAAAAATTCTCCCACTGAATTAAATTCAGTTTTCTTGCTTTAAGTGTTCACCTTTTAAATGACAAAGATTTTAGGAAATATCAGAGGATCCGGGCTGGGATCCTCTGATACAGAAGGCAATGGCAAAAAAGAATGGCAAAATGCCCAGACTGGATCTTCAGCTTGCATGATGGATAGATGTTGCAGGGATCCAAGGAAGAAGGTTAGGTTTCCTGAAGCAAAGAAAAGTAAAATATGGGGAGCTGCAAATGTAGGGGTTTCCAGCAGGTATCCTGAAGAAACAGTCACAGCCATTCACAGCAATGTCTGAGTGTGGTGGGAAGGAGAAAGCAGCACCACATGGACATTAATTAACCTCCAGTTTCACTGTCTCAGGAACAAGGACAGCAATGTGTGCCTCAGTCTAAGGATCAGCAACAATAAAATGAATGGCCATTTAGAGACTGCAGATATATTTGAGCTACATTTTTCTCTCAGACATGATACTGGAGGTTGTCATTGTCCTGTTTTATTGTGGGGAGGATTCCCTCCTTCGCCACACTGCACTAACCAGAAAAATAAAGTCTGAACAAGTAAAATCTTCAGGTCAAGAAGTAAGATGGGCAATGCCCTTTCTCCACATGCACGCTCCACTGGGAGCCCAGCAGCAAAGCTTGTAATTCCAGGGGTTTCAACCCACCCATAGCTCCCTATAAATAAAGGGACATGACCAGGCATTGTCTCAAGGTCAGCTTCCTCTGTTGTTGAGCTCACAACACAGGCGAGTTTCTCTCTGTATTTATTGCCTGTTATGTAAAGCCTTCCTCTGCTCCTGGTTCACAGTCCTAGGATATCCTGGCAAGGAAAAACACACAAGGCTGCACTTGGAGATCATTTAAATAAAAGAGAATTATAATGAAGAGCGGAGGAAGGGGGAAGAGGAATTTTCAGATTGTTTAGTTTAAACATACTTATGGTTAAAACCTCCCACTGAGTTAAATTCAGTTTTCTTGCTTTAGCATTCACCTTTTCAATGACATAAAGACTTAAGGAAATATCAGAGGCAGCCAGAGAGCCCTTTAAATGATTCTGTATCAGGAAACATGACCACAATGTGAACCACTTAAACACAGAAGTGCATCTTTGGCAATTTTTACTTTGCTGAAGCAAACGCTCCATAAACCTGTTCTCTGAACAAAGAGTACAGTCTTCAAACATTTTCTTGTGAGGATAAAAGGGGAAGATGCTTCTCTACCAGTTTTTTCTTACTTTTTCTTCTAACAAGAGTTGAGCTGTTGGGTTGTGGTTTTTTTAAGAGAAAAGTTCCAAAAATGTCTTTTCAAAGATGTTGCATCTATATCATGCCTAAAATTTTATTTGCAATGAGATTCTCATATGGATATCAACAGGGAAAACCTCAGAGCAGTCCTATATGAATCTTTAGCTACAATATTGCAGAGCAACCTTCATAGCAGCAATTACTCAGCAATTTTAACGTAGAAAAGAATAATTATGCTACCAAATAGCCTCTATCCCAAATTCTATCCCAATATAAGCTGAGGAGGGGTATTTCCAGCAGGTGTATGCCTCTTCTGCATGATGCAGTAATGCCATGCACAGAGCAGGCTGAAATAGCCCAGAAAGAATGGAAGGTGGAGAAATTGCGCTATGAAGACCTTTGCTGCTGCAAAATCAAAAATGCAGTGCAGTCTCCATAAGAAAGGGATCAGTGGCTTCACAGAACTACAGCTTTTGCCTCCAGTCTTCCCAAATCTTCCAGCAGGTTGCCAGTGAAGCTCAGAATGGCACTAACTGTCCTGAATGTCTCTTTTTGATAGAGCTGTAAGAGTCTTGATAAAGAACAAATAATCTTTAATCTGATTTGAAAAAGAAAAATACAGACTTCCCTCTAAAGGAGAAGTACTGCTGAAAAATATTGTTTTGTACCATTCACTGACATACTATGAAACTTGACTTCTGATATTTCTATTTTCCATGAATCAAAAACGTATTTCCCTGGCATTAGAAGTGTGAAATGGCATCTGAAGAGAAAATAGTGCTTTTACCAATCAGTGACATTTCCCTCTCTCCCCACTGTATCAACCTAACCTGAACTGATGTTTTCTAAAATATCAACTATATGCTTTCATAATAGTTAAATGTCTTGGGGTTTAACTTCAGCTAGTGAAATAAAATTTACTCAAGGATGGTAAATTAAACTGGGCATACAATATTTGAACAGGAAATTTGAGTGTTTATTTAAAAAAAAAAACCCAGTGATTAGATAAATGCAGACGTTCCTGTCTTTCTTTAGTGAACTCATACCCTATGTTCCTAGAAAATATGACAGCCAGGATGGTTTCAGGTCAGAAAATATATCTGCTTTCATCATTACAGTCCCTCCTGTATGTGACACCTCAGATAATACAGCAGCCTACACAGATGCATTTTCTGAGCAAAGTTACATCAAGGGTAATTTTTTAGAGTTGAATCCAAACCATTGGTTGAACCCAGTATCTATACATTCCTATCCATTTGCAGATAAAATCACTCAAATAGGATCAATACAAAGGCAAGGAGATGTGCTATAGTGTAGAAAGAAAATTCAGAAGAATGAAAAGTAGTTTTGTGCTCAAGGACAAAACTTGCCCCGGTAAATTGTTTCGTGCATACGAAGATCTCAACCTGAAACACGACCGAGTTCAGCTGACTGGTTGGCACAGAATGCAAGTTCAGCAGGCAGGTCACTCCTTTGACCCCAGCACTCCAAGTTGTTTTAATGGCCATGAAGTTCAGGATGTCAGGTAAAAGCAAACTTTAGCTACAGAGATAAAAGATTAATAAAGTTATTTACCCTGATTGTGAAATTTCCAAATGAAACAAAAAAAAAAACCCAACAATACTTTTAGTAGGAAATCATCCAGAATAAACCCAAGCCCTACATGTTAGTTTAAAGAAATAATCCCTAAAAAAGGACTTACTCTCTATGCACAGTCCAGACTAAAAATTACCTCAAATTTCCGTAAGCATATTTTTAAATTAAAAATTTAATACAAAGGACCAAGTCTAGGAATTTTCTTGAATCAGAAAACTTTTATCTATCTGTTTTCAAGGGGATGATGAATCTTCTGCCATTGAAAATTGAAAATTAGGCTCAAACATATCAATGCTTTCATGTTGCTGAAAAAAGATTCTTTAAATTTTCATTGATTCTTGACACCTTATAAAAGTGTTAATGATACTACATGAAAAAAATTATTCAGTGACTATGGCAAGAAAAATTCGCTTTGGAGAAAAAAAGAAACTACTTTATTCCCTGAATTTTAAGTTCATACCCATAATTTGCATAAAAGATTGCTAAATACACCATCTGGGAAGGACACACTTCATGTGAAGGATACATTAAAACAAGACAGATTAGTATTTATGACCAAGGTTTGGGTACTGTACTCAAGGATCAAGTGTGAAAGGGAATTTGAATTCAGATTTACTACTAGAACTGAAAGGTCATTTTAAAAACTAGAGAACTTTTAGCATTACTTTGGCGTTTTTGAGTAAAATTTCAACTCTTCTGGAATTATTTTAGATGAGTAAGATGGATCCTGGGCGGTATCAAAAGAAGAGCACCGACCACCTTCAGGGACCCCTAGATAAGAAGGACATGGACCTGCTCTAGGGAGTCCAGAGGAGGCCACATGATGCTCAGGGGGCTGGAGCAGCTCTGCTGGGAAGTCAGGCTGAGGGAGCTGGGGCTGGAGAAGACAAGGCTTCAAGGAGCCCTTCCATCAACAACCCAGTACCTAAAGAGGGCCTACAAGGGAGCTGGAGAGGCACTTTTTACAAGGAACTGTAGTGACTCGACACAGGGGAATGGCTTCAAACAGAGTAGGTTTAAATGGGATATCAGGAAGAAATTCCTTACTGTGAGGGTGGTGAGGCACTGGCACAGGTTGTCCAGAGAAGCTCTGATGCCTCATCACTGGAGTGTTCAAGGCCAGGCTGGATGGGGCTTTCGGAACCTTGGTGGAAGCGTTGGAACATCTTTTTAAGGTCTCTTCCAACCCAAACCATTCTATGATTCAACGATGAACCATTGCTTTAACCTAAAAAGGGATTAGTCTTTCCCTCACTGTTTTGCTTCTGCTAAGAATAAGCAATGATTACAGTTGTCTTCATCATGATCACCTTGAAACTTTTGAGTTTCAAGACAAGTTTCCGGGTTAAATTCAGACTTCAATCATTGAACTTATAAACCCTTCAATTGCTGGAACTGGATGACACAGAAGCCCCTGCAGGGACAATATTTGATCACCAACTCCATAAAAAAATTAGACTGTGGTTTATTCCTGCAAAGGCTATGTTCCTTTGGACATAGGGAGTCCATATCAAAGGGCTTGGAAGAGAGATTGAAGATACATCAACTACTTGTGTGTGGTCAGGGTGATCTGTAGAAACAGTTCAGGCTGAGAACTTCCTGGGCCTCAAGCTGCAGAAACTGATGCACCCTCAGCCAATGCCCCATAAGTTACAGGGAAGTCTGTAACTTATTTTTCCTTTGGAAATGGAAATTTTTTCCATTTTCCTGTGGTCCAAGACCTTTTGCAATTGACTTCACTTCCTACAGGGAAGCCTTTTCTTCTGCCCATGGGAGTCATATCAATAACTAGAACTGTTTGCAGCCATGCCAGACACACTTCCAAGCAGCTGGAAAGTTAACTTTAAAGAGGACTTGTAAGCTTCCCCTGCTTTTTTTGTCATAAAGATATTGCAGGACGGCTCTCAAATCCCCTTCACCAGACCAATGTGTTTCCAGTATGTAGAAACCTTCCATGATTTTATTAGATGTTCTGTGCCACAGAATAACATTAATCATGATTTTCAGAATATTTAATACCTTGAAGGCACAGCTTTTTCCACCACAGTTTCAACTTTATTTATGGGATCGATAATGATGCAAAACTAGCGTGGAACCCAGACATGAGGCATTTTGTGCAGAAGGGAAGTAAATTTCCCTAGAACTTAGAAAAAAAGGAAAAGCTTGGGGGCTCCCCCACAACTGCTCCTAACATGATGATATTTAAAGACTTTCTAAAAGGAGCAGGGTCATAAACACAGCTATTTTCTGGGCATTCAGCAGAGGGACTATGTGAGTGAGCACAGTCCAGTGGTTACATAGCTCAAAAGACAGTAGTGATAGGATCACACTACAACCTTTGACAGCTTCTCCCCTCTCCTCAATTGCCTAGTAAAGAAGTCTCACTTCCAAAAACCTACAGTATCACACCAGCAGAACATAGGGAGAAGTGATTAGATGTCAGTGCAAATGCAAAAAGGCAACAAAGAACTGCACAATGTTTCAGGTGAATTACGATGACAAGATGCTGAAGAGTTCAATGAACAGTCTGTTCAAATGCTATAGCACAAAAATAAAATCAAAACTTTTTAAGCATAAGAAAAACAGCATTTTTTTTCCCCTTTGCCCAGCTTTCACCCAGTAGATAAAATTGAACTTGCTGTTCCATCTTGCTCTGGCAGACTGGGGTAGTTTCTAGGTCAGATACTGAAACTGATGTTTCCAAAATAGCTACATGACCATTCTTTCAAGCATCCTCAAGCACATCTCAGTGCAAAAACATGCAAACATTTGCTTAGGAGCAGGTACAAACTCAGTCCTATATCCAGGAGATGAACAGTGGCAGTGAGGAAGAAGATTAGACAAAGCCACTTGGAAAAGAGAAGGAAAATACTAATCTGCAATAAGACTGAAGGAGAAGGATGGGGGAAATCTCTGCAGGAGAAAGCAATGCAGTGGCAAAACGAATACCTGGGGAAGGGCAAGAAAACAACATCAAAACTCAGCTGGCAGGCAAAGACTGAAGGACCCTAGCTTGTCGGGAAACAGGAGACAGTGTGGATCAGAAATGGGATGTGCTAGAATTGGAAGTGAAACCAGGGAAGAAGGCATTGTTATATGGTAAATTAGGCAGGATGCACAGGATCCTGTGATGTGGGGAAGCAGTGGACACTGCCTCTTCCCTGCTCTCCCCCCTTTTTTCACTTTCACCCCTTTCCTTCTTTTCCTACTGCTATTCTTTTTTTTCCTCTAAGCTATCTAAGTCCAGAAGTTATACACAAATCCACTCTGGCCTCCCCTAATTGAGTCTTGCTCAGTTCTGGTTGTCACAATACAGATGAAAACCATGTATTGTGTTTGAAGTGGAAAGATTCGAGCTCAGCCATGTAGAAATGCAGCAGTACAGCACAGTCTGTCCTGGAATGTGAGAGTTAAGAAAAGGAGAAGAAAAATAGTATTCTACATTATTCCCATTGTACCAAGATATTTCTCAAAGCCTCATAGACTCATTTCAATGCTGAATCATTTCAAATGCAGCACCATTGCTGGAGACAACCCTCTTCATATGCATTGCCACATTATACAGCATTCACAGCTCCAAACAGCTGTCCTAATACAAAGTCATTTGTCAGTCAGGCCTGCAACCCTCCAGATCCCTACAGAGAGCTTGGAGGAAGGTGTTCAGAGTTTCTCATCGGTATTTTAAGTACAATAATTTGTTACACATCTTGGTTTAGTTAAATTAGAGATGTTTTTATTGCTGTCATGAAAAAAACCAAGACTGCAGCCACTGGAGTCGGGAAAAGCTGAAGCAATGCCTTAAGAACCTGTAATTCTGCCAGAGGATGTCAAGTAACTGAAGCAACAGGAACTATTTACAAACTTATTACAAATACTCAGTTCATACTGAGAGTATTACATTTGTCCTTGGTACTCTGAAAGGTACTTACACATGAAATTCAATTTTTGTAATGCAATGAGTTAGAAGAGCCAGCAACCTGGTAATTCCATAGAGGTTAAATGGTTAACAGGGCTACTCTCAACANCGTTTGTTGTATTAGTGCTTTCTTGAGTACTCTGAAAGGTACTTACACATGAAATTCAATTTTTGTAATGCAATGAGTTAGAAGAGCCAGCAACCTGGTAATTCCATAGAGGTTAAATGGTTAACAGGGCTACTCTCAACAGATCAGTGCAATGATGGGTTCTTAATATCAGTTTTTTGTAATCATGAAGCAGTCACTCAGAGATCTGGGGAACTAACTGCTATCAGCTTAGCTAAACAAGATGTTGTGAAATAATCAGGTCAAGTGCAAGGGGTGCCTGCCCACACTGTCTGTCACCATTACTAATGAATAGGGAGGAGCATCAAGCCAGGGCATGGCTGTGCCCATTTTTCTACTGAGCAAGTCTGCTTGGTACAAAAGCCTTCTGAAAGAGTGATATTGTGTTTTTTTACATCATATAATCCTTGACAGTCTCTCCCTCGCCACCATGAATTCCTTCAGCTTTTAGTTTCCATAGCTTCCCATGGCAGGAGTCACACAGCTCAGTGGGCACCATCACAGTGCCATTCAAGCACCTCCTCTGCCTACATTATTCTGAGAAGGACTTGAAGGTTTTCAATGCATCTCAAGAGTCAGATCATGCTTTCAGATGAAAGGCTTTTTCTGAAGTTCTCTTTTATACTGATGCTACAGTGAATTTACACAGCAAGAGCAATATCTGTTCCACAGTTCTTAAAGGCACAGGCATTCTGCTGCTACAGCAATGGGTCTTACAAAAACCTTCAAGGTGCAAATTTCCACGTCTCCTCTCTGGCTTTCAGCCTTGATCTGCTGAGCAGAACCTTCCCAACAACCTCCTCCCAGATCTTGCCACCTCAGGAAAGTGCAGATCCATGTGCACAGCAAGAAATGACATTACTTATGCAGGAGCCACATCATACACAACAGCAACCCCAGGGAGAAAGATTGTTGTAGCTAGAGTTCTTCTCTAGCTTCAGAGGAAACACCAGATCGGGTATTTAATTTCCTTGGGTTTGTGGTGTCCCTCTTTTCTTCCCAGGATGTTAAGTATTCACCAGTGACAACTCCTCTGCTTTAGAGTTAAAAAAAAATTGAAGGGTGTTTTGTGCTTATTGAGTGAGAGATGGGGTGCTGAAATAAGAAAACAAATATTGGGTGATATCTACATTCTCGTGAGGAGTCTTGGCTTCTTAGTCAAGCACTGGAGCACTTTACTAACTCATCCATATATCAAAAAAATTCTACAAACCATCTACTACAGGCAACATAACTAAACTCTTTCACCTCAGTAGAGCCAGAACATGCATAGTGTTTCCATCAACTTTGAGTGTTATACTACCCCCTATCCAGTGAAAAATCTGCTTTTGAACAGGTTAAAAAGGTTTTTATAAGTTTTAAGATGCAAAAGCCTTATGTTTTATAGTGATCCTGCTTTCACTGGAGGAGGGTGTGAGGTAGAAACACCACTCTTTGCTAGAGCAGGAGCTCTGCAAAGAACAGCAGAGGAGTGCTTGCCCAGAGCAGCTGGCTCAGCCCCCAGAACTGACTTATGCCAGGCCATGGCAATCACTCTTCCTGAGAAGAGTAAATACCAATGCCCCAGGAAGCTCACCCATCCTTGGCTGCCCACCCCTGCTCTCCAACCGTGCCTGAAGACCTTCTGAGGGATGGCTCTCGACAATCCCTGCCCTTTTTTCAAGGCCCAGAGTCCCTGGCCATCCCCACAGATGACAGCCAGTGTCCCCCCTCCCTCTCCATGGGAGCCAGCACCAGGATGTTTGAGGAGGGCTCCTCCATCACTCTAAAACTACCATTTAATGGTCAGCCAGCCTCTCTCAGAGCAAACAAATTAATTCAGAAGCAAATTCAGCCCTGTGGGCAAAGCCAGCCCCTCTTAGCCAACTCTTGCTATCAGGGGGTCAGGCTACTCTCAGCCTCCAGAAAACAAACCTCATGAAGATGGTGCAAGCCAGACAGCACTGAAATATCTTTCACAATGCTCTCCACTAAGCAGTAATAAAGCATAAGCAATTGTAAACAGATGTTCAGTCTTAAAGCAGCTTTCAGCTGCAGTATATAAATTCAGCTTACGCTAAAGAAGTGTCTTCAGTGAATTTTGTTAACAACAGCTCCTCACGGGAAGCCAGTTTGTTTATGTAGCAGCATTACAGATTGTTACTGTGGCTTTATGGGTAGAAGTAGGTCAAATGGATTTATACAGCAGCCCTGACAATATAGTTGTTATTAGTATAGGGGTAGTTAAGTTTATCACCAAACCATGTGTTCTTATCTCATTTTCTCAGTACTCCAGAGCAAAGTCCACAATGTGATCCACATGTTATACACACATCAGAGCAGCAGACAGCTGTGTTAAAGGCACTGCACTGCCAAGAGCACTGCTTCCTAAGTCATGAAATAAATCAGTATCCTAAATCATGAAATAAAACAGTAAAAGTGATTTCTTTTGTGTGGACATGAAGAGAAGCTTTAATAGAATTAGATACTTCATTTGGCTGTTGTTATGCCACAGAAATGTTCATGTGCTATTAAGTAATTTGGCTGATTAACTCTTGTATACAAGGAACAAAGCTGATAGACACCCAAAGATAAATGCCATTACCATCTTGTTAAACAGTATCAGAAACAAGGAAAACATGTTTTGTTTTGCAACAGGTGTGTAAACAAACATCATTCTTACCTATACAGAATATAAAAGCTAAACAACAAGAACAAAAATCCTGTAATTGCCACTGAAATATTCAGAGGTTTTGGGGAGGCCTTTTATTCTCTTCTATAAAATATTGGCTTTTTTGTTTGAAGCTAATAAATTACACCTGCCAAAAATCACTTATATCACTCAAAAAAAAAAATCACAAACACATTCAAAAGAAGATACACATCTTTGGCTTCAAGCCAAGCTAAAGTCAATGAACCAAGTCAGCAATTCCTGAAGTACCTTGTGGTTAACATTTCCCATAACTTCTCACATATCTGCAGGGACACCCTTCATCATCTTCTAACAACATTTAGCACTTACATTCATATTTCTAAACTGGAAATTACTTTATTAAAAGGCAATTTTAAACTGGCTATTTTCCTGCAAAAAGGCCTCATCTGATTACAGCATTATTAGCCAAATAAGGAACTTTCCCCCTGTTTATCATACAATTCAAGTAAAGTTACAAAATGCAGGCAGCTGGTTTGAGCAGCTCCCTGTGTTCCCTCCAGGCCAGAAGCCCCAAGAAGCAGGAGGCAGCATTCAGCAGGTGGCACCTGGAGGTGCCACTTCCAGAGAAGCTGCAGATCACAGAGGTTGTAGGGTGTAACCAACAAAACCCAGAGCCACCAGGTACATCTCAGACATGTCCCAGAGTCACTAGAGCTGTGCCAACCCACGGAGCTGCTGCAGCTCTTGCCTGCAGGAACACTGTCACATTGCTGGGTCAAATTCCACACTGCATTCTGCAATCATTTTTCCCCTCCAGCTATCCTCATCTGTTGCCCACGATCCTGATGGCTGCCTGTAGCACTTCTTGAGTAAACATAAAGTGACTGCCCATGTTACTGATAGGGTTATTCTGCAGGGGGAGAGAAGTGTGTTAGTACTTTTATTGCCCAGCAATCCAACACTACACAACTTAATCCATTTTGGAGCTTTCTTCAGTGGTTCTTTTAGTCATTTTTTCTCCAGAAAAATGCTCCCAGACTCTGCACGCCTCCTCTTAGCAGAATCTTTCCATACCACTAATTATTTTTGCTTCTTCCACCTCCATCTCTACACTCTTGTCAGTAGCAGGCTAGGAAAGCACACACTGCTTTCCAGGTGGCTGCACACCACACTGAGGGTGACTGTCATTAAGTCTGTTTCCCTTGTTCTTTCCACAACCTGCTGGCAATTACGTTTCTTTATGGTGGCAAACCATTTGTTATTTGTGGACTGCAGTTAGCTCTGAAGCCAGTAAAGAAGAATGTAAACAGCACATATTATTCCTTCTGTTGTACATTAACTTTCATACACCAAGGATCAGTTTGACCCTCCGTGTCCTACACACTTGCTTTATTTTGCCAGGTCCTTGCAAAGCTCCTTAATGTAACACATATCTATTAAGCAGCAAACAGGATGCCTCAGGGTTCAAGAAACCCAACTTGAACATGCACTGTCTGAAATTGGACCTGATATTTTCTGTGATGTGACTGAAATTGTAATTTTGCTCCCACAGCTTCCCACCCACCTTTAGGACCCATCCTCTATTGGTTTCCCTGGTACATTTGGCCTACTTTGGCACTTCTCAGAGGATTGTGACCAGAAGACAGGCACAAAGAGGAACTGAACAGCAGGACTCAAGTCTGCCAACACCACCACTCTGCTGCTGCAGCCCCTCCAGGCACGTGCACCCTTTAGCCTGAAGCATCCAAAGCCCCTCAGCTCGGTTTGAAGGCAGAAGGTATCATTTATGCAGATCCAAGGATATCTATACCTCTCCCACAAAGCTCCAAGCCCCTCTCCTGATATTTACTACTGCAGACTCAATGTCTGGATATGGATCTGTCTAGGACTGCTCCTCATAGGAATAGCTTCCAATACCTCCGTTAGCTTATCTCCACGTGGCATCCAGCTGCACAAACAGGTAGGCAGTGGATGACTACACCACTGGAAACTCTCTGGTTGCTGTTCAACATGAGCAAAGGTGGCCCATAATTGGGCATTTGTTGCTCTTCATAGTAATCTCAGTGTTTCACCACTTGGCAGTGTGATCAGAAACAACACTGAGAAGTCCACCTGGCTAAATCCAAGATGGATCTCTCCAAGAAAATTCATTTCTTAAACTAGCATGTTTCACCTATCTAGCAATAACACGGTGTAAGCACATACTGCACACATTCATGTGAAAGAGCAACAAAGTGAGGGTGTTGCAAGAAGAAAAATGGGAGCTAAGGCAAGAAAACACTTCCACCAGATGACTCAGGAATTGAAACATTTGCATGAAAATGCTTGAAAAGGAATATAAAAAATGCAAAAGGTGGAGGAGTTGTAAAAAAAGAAACAACCAGAAGTAACAGCCAGCAGAAAACAAGTAGACATAGAAATGAGTTTTATTCTAGAGGCATTTTGTGTATGCCTTGGTTGCACAACTAGGAGATTGCAGGAGCCAAATGTATTTCCAACTTTACTGGAGGTCATCTGAAAACACAGGGTAGAGGGTGAGGGGAGCATGGAGAGAAAAGCTTCTTCTAGAAGGGAAAAGAGCTTCCAAAGGCAATGAAAAAATCCAGGACAAATTCTTAAAATAGTTGAGGTTTAAAATGCCTCAGAAATAGAAAGATCCATAAAATGTTGGAAAAGCTCTTTCAACACCTTAATATTGAAAAAGACTACAAGGTATCCTTTGAACATGACTATCATGAGATGGGGAAGTCTAGGATTCAGAGAAGTTTAGAACTAGAACTTTCAGGAAGAAAAGGAATGCCTTGTAAAATTGCAAGGCCCCACTAAAGCAAAACCTTACTTGGACGCCACATGTGCTGCAGAGATAGTTGGCTTCTCCAGCTAGGTTAGTAAGAGCAGGATACAAGGCTGGAGTTAACCTTGAAAGAAGTTTGCCATCAATCTGCCCAGTGCACCTACAGTCAATAAATCCTCAGGCAGCTCTGAGAGAGACTCTTTATAAACAGCACCGTGTTCAGAATTCACCCCACACCATTGCAAACTCCACCAGACTACCACTAACATGGGGATTTCTGGTAGGTGCAGTCAAATACAGCATTGATTTCCTTCTCCTGCAGCTCCCAAACCTTCTTACAAAAGCATCACTGGCATTTGTGCTTCAGAGGAAGAATACAAACTCAGGGTTTGTTTGTTTTGTAGATAGTTGTTTATGTGCTAGAAAAAAGGTTTCTCTTCCATTCCCTGCTATTTTATGTTGAAGACATGGGAAGAAAAAAAAAAAGAAATAAATCTCTACAAATACAGTTTGTGGTTACTTCACTTCTTTGGAATGCATCAATAGAAATGTTTTTGCAAAGTAGTATTACCCAAGGCAACAACTATCACTCAGATGGAGAAGAGAATTTCACATATTTTCAGCCATCACTTAATCCAGTTTAGCATCTCTGCTGACATTTGCAGCTAGTTTTTTGCATCTACAATACCTCAGGCTGATGTTTGTGACCAGTGCTGAAGGATATTTTCTCTCAATTCAAGGAAGGATCAAGTCCTCTTTGCTCCTATAATAGAAGCAACAAACAGACAGACACCTCAGGATAAGCAGCCAGATCAAATGTCTAAGGAAGAAATAAAACCCCAGATTCTGAACACAGAGAGCATCTGTTCTATGGCTGTGGAATCTCTCCCTGGGGCTTCATTGAAATGCAGTTGCTTGTTAAAAGCAAGGAGGCAGGATATATTCAGTTGTTATTCCTACAGCTACTCTTATTCCAGAGGAGAAGCCGAAAAACAGGGAGAGAGTGTCTGTGTAAATCCCAGATGATGGTAAAGCTGGCACCTTGGACACTTGGGCATATACATTTGCTCTCAAAGAATTAGGGTTCAAATCAGCAGGGAGAGATCCATGAGCACTCCAGACAGAACTATAAGGAATATATATTTATTTATATGAGGCAGCACAGAAAGAGCAGAGGCTTAGAGATGCCTGCTGCACGAGTCCTGGCAGCACTGGGCACCACGACATCCTGGCCATTCATTTTCAGTGTCAGCCTGTGCTTTTTCCTTTTTTCAAGGGCAAAAGTAGCTTAGAAAGATGCCCACGAGAAGGGAAATCCGGAGTCTGCACTTTTACAAGGAAGCTGTTTCACTGAAAATCCATCCATTGCTCTTTCTACATGACAGAAGCCTTCCAAGAGCATTTCTGAAAGTGCACCAGGGACACTTAAAACACTCACCACTCTCTCCAAACAGCTTCAGTTTGGAAGGGAATTCATAGAGTACAAAGAAAAACAAACCATAAAGCCACATAATAGACTGAAATATTACCCAGCTCTGAGGAAACATCAGAATTGATGCCATGACAAAACTATATACTGAGATAAGCTACACAAAACTGCTGGAGTGAAAGAAACATCCTCACCAGCACACATAGATCCAGATTCTTGAGAGAGCTGCAGTCTGAGAACCCTGGTCACACATATTAAAATTAAAAGCTCCAGCAGAAAGTGAGACAATGACAGCAAACCAAACTTCTGGGAAGCAACCAAACAGAATTGAATCTGCTTGGCTACATCAGAAGAGATTTCCTCATCTCAGGTGCACCCAGCATGCATCAGCTGGTAAAATACTGGACATTTGCTGCTCAGATGGATTTCTACATCAGAGCTGTTTGTATCTCCCTACAGAAGCACAGCTCTCCTCCTGCTTTACCTGACAGTGTATTAAGCTCTACAGCTACAGGGAAAGCATGAGAAACAGCACAGTGGGCACATCTCTTGAAGTGAGTGAGCTGTTTACCTTGGAAAGTCCTGGCTTATTGAACTGTTAGCAGAGATTTCAATTGAATATCTTCTTGCTGTAGCATGCAGAAACTAAGCCATAGCTTACCCACACAAGATCGTCATCAGTTCAATGCATTAACATCAGCATTCGTCTCTCTTATGTTTGATCAAACAAAACCACTTGGAAATCATTTATTAATTCACTTGCTGTCTCAGTTCTAGAAATGGTGTCACACTAAAAGGAAAACAATAAACTGAACCACATTATAATGTTCAACTCTGGCTTGTGTCACTCAAGAATCACCAGCAGCTAAGACTACTCTAGAATCTTTAAGACTAGAACTGAGACTGAATCACAACAGCGTTCTCAATATCCAGCCTAAACCTCCCCTGACACAACTTCAGGCCATTCCCTTGGGTGCTGTCACTGGGCACCACAGAGATCAATGCCTGCTCCTCCTCTTCCCGTCATAAGGAAGTTGGAGAGTGTGATGAGGTTTCTCTCTTTTCAAGGCTGAAGAAGGGAAGAAGAGAATCAATACCAACAAGCCTGTGTGAAGGACTATTTCATTTGAAGCATTACTGGTTAAAATAGCCATTATGAAAAAGTAATATCAGCTTTCAGGTGCATTGTTTGTTGACCTGCCCTAAACATTTGCAAAAAATAAACACAACTAGAACAGTCCCCCTGATGGCACTTCATATTTCTGCACTGAGCTGGAGTTTGTACCTAATGACTGCTCTCACAATTAATACCTTTTTATGCACAAACCCTCAAAGCCAAGATGCTGAATGGTTTGCATTGATGCAGCAAAAGAAAAATGCAGACAAGGCAACCACTACCTGTTATTGCTTTGAGTATCAGAGCTGAGAGCTTGCACTTACTTCATCCTTTCAGGTTGCCATTGGTGAATTTATCTTTATCTCCTAAAGACTTCACAAGATGCCTCTCAGCCAGCAAGAACTCAAGTCATGGCCATTTTAAAGATAATNCTAATTCCTACAAGCAGGGCCACTGTCTTTCCAGATCTGCTGCATGACCACTGGCTGACTGCAATCTACACCCACCTTGAACTCTTTTTTAAAGACTGTATTAAATTAAACTAGAATTTATAGTGTCAGCTTCAACACATTAAAAAAAAAAAACACAATCAGTGGAGAGTTGCATAGACATATGACAGGTGTTTGGCTCATTTTGTAGTTATTCACTTTTGGAAAGTCCTTTCAGCTTTCAGAGTACCCATTTCAGGGACAGAGGCACTGCAGGGTTGCAATCAGTGACTCCATACCCATACTCCATTCAGGAATTTGCATCTTGGATGTCAGGAAGACATACTAAGGTCACTAGAAGTACTGAACAAGTCATCTTGGTACTTCAGGCAGCAAAATTATTATCCACTTCAACCTGCAGTGTTGTACCTGTTCCTCTCAGGTCCCTTTGATAAAGGCAAAGCCCGGTTTTGCAGCAGGAGTTTTGCAAGAACAGGCAGCACTAACCTGTAAGCACTGTATCAATTACTGGGTGTTCTGGGGGTTTATTCACTGAGTTGGAAATACTGCAAGCAACACTGAAAGATTACAGTCCTTGTTTCTGGAAACAAGTCCTAATATAGCCCAAACCATTAACTTCCCAAAGACACGATGAGTCAAATATTTCCCTGCATGGTAACAACATCCACTGTAGCAAAGTAAAAATAACAGCATGTGTGCTCTGGCAGCTGAAGAATCACCATTTCAGTGGTAACAGTTTTTCACTGTAAGCATCAACTCAAACTTTAATTGCTTCATGCTCACCTCTCCCTTTCCTACTGATCTTTCTTTATGTTATCCCCATCCTGTCATTAAGCTGCTGTGCCACTGTTTTGCTATTCTCAGTTCAAAAGCAGAGCAAACTTAAATGGTTATCTTCAGTCACTGAAGATGTAGATATTTTCATATGACTCAGTCTTACCACTTCAAAAAGCAGAACTTAATTTACTAATTATCTTGAAAGATCATTNAGGAAGTTGGAGAGTGTGATGAGGTTTCTCTCTTTTCAAGGCTGAAGAAGGGAAGAAGAGAATCAATACCAACAAGCCTGTGTGAAGGACTATTTCATTTGAAGCATTACTGGTTAAAATAGCCATTATGAAAAAGTAATATCAGCTTTCAGGTGCATTGTTTGTTGACCTGCCCTAAACATTTGCAAAAAATAAACACAACTAGAACAGTCCCCCTGATGGCACTTCATATTTCTGCACTGAGCTGGAGTTTGTACCTAATGACTGCTCTCACAATTAATACCTTTTTATGCACAAACCCTCAAAGCCAAGATGCTGAATGGTTTGCATTGATGCAGCAAAAGAAAAATGCAGACAAGGCAACTACTACCTGTTATTGTTTTGAGTATCAGAGCTGAGAGCTTGCACTTACTTCATCCTTTCAGGTTGCCATTGGTGAATTTATCTCCTAAAGACTTCACAAGATGCCTCTCAGCCAGCAAGAACTCAAGTCATGGCCATTTTAAAGATAATTAGCTAACATTTATATGAAAATAAATTATTTACAGTGTGGGAATGTGGTCTATCCATAACTGGAAACCTCAGGCCTCTGCTGCTTTGTATCAATGTTTTCAATGGTTCAATGGCATTGACTCCAAGTACTGCACAGGATGTTCCTCAGGATCACTTCCACGTTTGCACACAAATCCAAACCTACTGTGAACTCACCTTTCCCAGCCTTAGCAAGCTACTTGAGCCTATCATAGAAATCCCACTGGGGAAATGGTAAGAACAGTCATTTCCAAGCTCAAATCTCTTTCACCAGGAATAGGAAGGACCAAAATTATACTGGTGCATGAGTGAGACCCCTCATTTTTGACACTGTCTGGATTAGCCAAATTTTTTTCTTCCCTTTCAAAGACAATGCCATTATATTGCTATATATACACTAATATAATATATTAGTAGCCCGGGTTTGCAGCAGGAGTTTTGCAAGAACAGGCAGCACTAACCTGTAAGCACTGTATCAATTACTGGGTGTTCTGGGGGTTTATTCACTGAGTTGGAAATACTGCAAGCAACACTGAAAGATTACAGTCCTTGTTTCTGGAAACAAGTCCTAATATAGCCCAAACCATTAACTTCCCAAAGACACGATGAGTCAAATATTTCCCTGCATGGTAACAACATCCACTGTAGCAAAGTAAAAATAACAGCATGTGTGCTCTGGCAGCTGAAGAATCACCATTTCAGTGGTAACAGTTTTTCACTGTAAGCATCAACTCAAACTTTAATTGCTTCATGCTCACCTCTCCCTTTCCTACTGATCTTTCTTTATGTTATCCCCATCCTGTCATTAAGCTGCTGTGCCACTGTTTTGCTATTCTCAGTTCAAAAGCAGAGCAAACTTAAATGGTTATCTTCAGTCACTGAAGATGTAGATATTTTCATATGACTCAGTCTTACCACTTCAAAAAGCAGAACTTAATTTACTAATTATCTTGAAAGATCATTTCTCTGAGGAGCATCACTCCAACTATTGCTCTACCATCTTTCTTGTACCATAAAAAAGGTGTTTCTTCTTCCATAGTCCTCCTCACATGAGACAATGTAGATCTTTCCCTTCTTGCTTTACTTCATATAATGAAACCTCAAATATAACATAGGAATGTGACCAAAATCATACATGTTTATCAGATATTTTTTTCCATTTCCCCCATGTCTTTTTTAATTAAAAAAACAAAAGTTTTTCAAACTTGAGGGTAGATTTTGTACACCATCAGTTTCAGCAGGCTATGTATTTCCTAATACAGTGTATTAGGTATTAGCCAAGCTCCCTTTACTATTATTTTCATTATTATTATTATTATTATTATTAGGGGGAGGGGGCAGCAGGAGAAGAAAGGAGAGGACAAAGAAAGCTCTCTTACTCCTTCTTTCAGGAGAAGAGAATCTGACCAACCTTCTGAGCAGAAGAATTTATTGATACAGGGATGCTAAAAAAGAACTTGATTCAATGATACCACAGTGAAATTAAGGTGCAGAGACTGTTGCTAGAATTAAATATTTTTTAATAGCTGCTCTCTGCATAATGATCCAGTAATTATCTAAATTTCACAAACATACATCTTTAGAAATTGCATGAAATAGTAATATTTCAAGATACTGCTAGTGCTGCAAAAGCAAAAATCAAAATGCCTGCAGTCCTCCAGTCCCTCATGCATCCATCAAATAGGGATCAAAAGATGACTGGCTTTAAATTAACTGTCTGACAAAGCACTACAAAACACAGCTATCATGGAAAGATTGATATTTAGTCTGTTATGCTAATGAAAAAAAAAAAATGAACACGTAAGCCTTACAGACAGATTCAGAATTTTAAAATAACTTATCCCAACAGCACTGATGTGTCATTATTTTCAAGTTCAGTTATATTAATCCTTGCAATCTTTCCAAATGCACAGCTTAAAAGCATGTCTTCCAAGCAGTTTGCAGCCCCTCTGATGACTAGAGGTTCATTCCAGGAGAAATCTTTATGTAATGGCCTCATCACCAGTTACACAGGTGAGAAAAAAAAAAGAAGTTAGAAAGCCTTATTTGTAGCTGTGTCTTTCTGTCATGACTGTTATAGCATAAGATTATACAGAGGCCTAGCAAGGCATTGCTACACCTCAAAAAAGATCACGTAAGTGACAATACAGCATTTGTCCATGGCAACATATACAAGGGCAACAGTTACTAAAAGGGATGAGTACTAAAAACAGCAGATGAACTCACAGATTAAGATTTTCCTTGTGCAGATAGACTAAAACCTGGAAGCCCTGTTTCACCTTCAAAGAACAAAACTTCTTCTTTCTTAAAAAGCACAGTAGTTTGGGTTCATAAAGCCATCATAAATCAAGATTGCTTTTTCTCCAGCAGTTACCCTACATTATCAAAGCTTTCTAACTTTACTACTTCCTCAAGCACTCTGAAGCATCAAGGATTTGTGGATTTGAGGGGGAGCAAAGTAAAATAAAAATAAAAAGTATTTGGGGAGGGAAAAAAGCGTAGGCCACCAACAGGAAACATAATTCAGTGAAGAGCAAGCCAATACAGTTGGCTGACAATGGCGCCTCAGCTAGAGCTGAGGCTGGTTATTTCATTCATTCTCCTCCCTGCCCAGGCTCCTGGGAAAGGCCATTTGTAGCTTTGAGCTGAGCCCCACACGAGCTCCCAAGTTGTGTTTTACAGTAGGTTTGATTACAGCACAATCCAGTCTTTGGAGAACAGGAATACAGAGCACATTGAGCTCCCCTGAGCTATCGCAGCGCTGGGGTTTGGTCCAACTCCCACACGCTGTCCTTAAGCTGAAGTGTTTGGAACATGCCTTTCCAGATAGAGCTGATTGCATCAAAATACCCACTAAGAAAAAGCATCCCCCAGTCCACAGGAGTGCCACACGAGTTCACTTCTGGTTGCAGGTAAGATTTAAGCAGACAGCCCGGGGATCCGGGCTGGCAGCGTGTGGGGAGAGCGAAACACCTCCGAGGGCAGCACAGATCTGTGCTAAACCCCGCTCCTGCACACCCAACTCCTCGTGGTGCACAGCACAGGCTCCTGCTGGCAATTTGAGCCTCTCTGCCTAAGGCAGTGTGCTTCTCAGCCTGTGCTCTGCTGGCTCAAAAAACTCTGTTTCTCTACTCGCTCTCTGAACATAAATTCTCCACAAGCTGTGTTGAGGCTTTGCCTCCCCTCAGTGAGTTGTTTTCCAGAGCACATCGGCTTTCTGCAAAGTATTTCCTCCAGCAAAGGGCTGGTTTTGACTGTTGGGCAGGATGCAAAGCTTAAGCATATTAATCATAGATTTACTTGCAGGATTAGCAAATCCCCAAGTTGTGGTTTGGGTGGGAAGGGAAGGATGGTGTTTAGATGTGAAAACTATGATAAGACAGTGGTAAGATTAAGGTGTTAAGATATGAAAACCAGCATCTCCTCCTTGATCAACTAAAAAATACTGTTAACTCTTTTCTCCTAGAAATCTAACTATTACTAGGAACGAGATGTACTTTGAAATGCTTTCCAGTCTGCTGCTTGATAAATCTCCTCCCACATGCTGGATCGTTCACACAGAGCAGCCACTACGCCCAGTGTCAAAGGGGAGAAGAGCCTGAGATGTGCTGCATAAGCCTCTGGCTTTAGAGTTGCAAACACAAACCAAACACCATGAAATCAACACAGAGGTCCCATGGAAACCAATCACCAGGCAGAGTCCCAGGACAATCCCTAAGCCAGTTCTGTAGGGTGCACCTGGCCAGAGGGTCCGCTATGTTTCCCTGAGGGATGACAGGTCTCACTCCCACAGGCATTTCTCATCTCACTTCTCTCAGGACAGCATGAATGCTTTTTTTCATAGAAGACAACAAGTCATCTGCATGTTAATAGCACCAAGAAAGTTTAGACTAATGTTCTTCAGCAGCTGGGGGGTGACCAGAGCTTAAAATACCATCAAGCCACATTCTCCATGCTGGCAGAATTGCCACTACTGCTTTATCCTTTCTGTGCTGGAAGGGAGCAGCAGGTCATGATTTAAGATATATAATGGCCAGAAATAGGCTACCACAAGCCAGTGGATCACACTGGGGTAAAGCCTGCCCTAGGAAACCATGGTCTGCTCTACAGCATGGCTGACTCAGTCACCAAAGACATGGCTTCAGTTACCAAAATCACCCTACAGGAAACGTGCCTGTGACACTGCATACAGAGTCTTAGTGGATGAAATCAAAGTGATTAAAATATTTTAAAATTTTTATGTTCTCTTCTGCAAAACAGTTCCTGTGGCTGCTTAAGCAAAAGGGAAGGTGATACCATCTCCTCTATCAACATTTGCGTCACAGCAACAGCTTGCAGCAGCTAGCACCACATTTCTGTGATCACACGGAATTTCTGGCCAGTGCCATCCTCAGATTCTGTTTTTCCCCTTTGCTGAAGGGATGATGAGTCCATGCAGAGAGCACATCATTAGAAAGAGGAGCAAGGGGCATGTAAGTGTCTGTTCAGTTCCATATCCCTCCTGATAAATTGATAGTTCACAAACGCATGCCAGCTGTTCGCAAACGGATACTCGTTCACTTGAATTACAATAGACACTTGTTCTGTATTGTTGCTGTGGATAAGCCACAACTACCTCTCCTCATCCTTTAAGTCTCACAGCAGCTTCAAATATTTGAAATACAGTGGAAGCTTTTCATGTTTAGCAACAGCTTCTTTTGTAATGCTCCCTGTGTTTGTGAGCTGTACAAAAGAAACTGAACAAGTAATAGCTACTTGTACTAGCAAACAGCTCTGTTGGATATCTTGGGATACAGTCATCCCTCCCAGGCCATGACACCAGCAGTGGGACAAAGCAAACTGACACTCTTCCATGTTTACATTGGGAATCTCCATGAGGATCTTGCTCAGTGACTGTAGTAGAGTCCTACAGATTCAGTAATGTTATAGAGATTTCTTTAACAAAAAGGGCACCTGCAGAAACCTGGGCCCCAGAATCAGGTGTATAAGCAGTTAGACATGGTTAAAATGCTGCTGTGTCACAAAAACAGACTTTCAAAGCCTGTTTTTCCTTTTGCTCATAGCCCCCTGATTTTCATTTGCTTATGAGCTTTTTCATTCTCTCTTTCCAGTCTGACTGCAAGGCTTGCCAGAACATCTCAGAAGATCCACACAGAAGCAATGAGCACCTTGTTGAAGGCTCCCACATACTCATGGAAGAGAGGTAAGATCATCTTGAGAGGCCAGAACAAACCTCTTCCCCCATCAGGGAGAAGTCTGTCAGTCTAGCCAGTCACTAACAGCAAGGTCTAAAGCAGAATCTGCTCTATCCTTTCTCTGCTCAAATATAGGTTTCAGTAGGACTCTGGACAACACATCCTCTACCCAGAGTTTCTACCCCATGTCACTAAAAGGGCACCCACTCACATTCAGGATCTGGAGCGCTCAACCTTTCCAGGAGTGTTTGAAAGCCAGGTGTGCTCAGAAACCCCACAGCCTCATCCCTTTTCAGCAGAGAAAACTGGTACTGGAGACACTACACCAGACTCTGCTCTTTTGTTTTACAAGTGAATCTAAAAAACAATGCCAAAAAGTGTGTAAGTGGAAAGGCTTTTTATTGCTCCCCAATTGAGACTTCTACAAATTCAGCAAATGGAATTTTCAGACAGTTTTCCAGATTGCAGATGTTGGCATGAGCATATCAACTCTTGGATTCTTCACTCATCAGTGCAACCTTCAGATTTTTCCAAATCATTAACATAAGTTCTCCAAGTAAAATATTTTCCCTGATGTAAAATATGAAATTATTTCCACATATATTGATTGGTGAACTCTCACTCTCTCCAAAAGAAACCAGATATAGACAAGGATGTGCATTATTACTCTGATGACATACAGTGTAATCAAGCTAATTAATTTGACAACTTGAGATTGAAAGGTACAAATTGAGGCATCTGCTGTAACAAAAGTAGGAAAACATGACAGATTCGAGCAAAATATTGCATGCAGAGTGCAATGTTAAAAAAGAAAGTTTAATTAGAAGCACCACAATTTTTTTATTTTGAAAAGCAGTAACTAGAAAAATATCCAAATTGTTAATTGGAGAGAAAGTGAAAAAAATTCTTTCTTCACAGAGATTGAACTGAATTAATTTACATACAAGCAAGCCAATGAACACTGCACTAGAAGACTCCCACACGTTAAAAAAAAAAGTTCAAAATGGCACAATAAACTGACAGCAAGAAACGCATTTTTTGTTTCAGGTATGTGGCAATTTATCTTGGAAAAATCACCAAACCAGGCAACCCTGTTGAAGTAAAATTCACTGGAGGAAACACTTTGCTCATTATTTTATTGCTAACTAGCTCAAATTGGCAGTCACTTCCAGTCCAAAGCTACATCTGTGCGGTCCAAACCTTTTGACAGTACTTAGCAGCACACGTAATACTTACACAGCAGTAGTCACTTTCTTAAGAGCTTAAGATGAAGAAATGCCAATTGCATTGTCTCCCTAAAACCATTTTAAAATACTATTCCTTCTCAAAAAGAAAAATGTAACCCTAAAACACATTTGTGAAGAAAAAGCCACCAAGTTCAAGTTATTTTTGCAACCAGTATCCAAACACAGCAATTTCATTTAAATGATACAGTTTTTCATTTCAGAGAAAAGGCTTTAAACCTTCTACTTCAAATGGAAATAATTCACTCATCAACTCCATCCTCTGTCCATGCTACCCATAATTCTTTCAGATCTTCCAGTGATCAGAATATAACATAGCAGTATAAATTCATCTTCCATCTTATAATTCATGTTGTTATTAAATGTTCATAAATATATTTTGGGAAGTAAAAATAGCTTTACTTTCTATTCTTGGAATGTGATTAATCACTATCAAAAAACAACTGTGAAATTATTATACTAAACCAACATAGAATCTTTTTAACCCTCTTAAAAATGTTCATAAAAGTCCATAAAGACTTCTATGATATTAAACTGAAAACATTGAACAAACATCTGTACATCTTCCAAGAAAAAGGGAGAGTATTTATGTGGAAAAGATCAGTGGATTCCTAGTATAGAGGATTTAGATCCCTTAGAGCCACACTCAAGTATGACAAAGTTGTGTTTACCATTATTCACATTACTCACAGAGGGTGAGCACACAGTGATGATGAAGCGAACTAGCAAAAAAATAAACAGTTGGAAGAGATAAATGGTTTTCATCCAAATCCCCTTAGGCTCATAGCCATACAAGCCATACCAGATAGGAGAGGGATCATTAGGTTCAAGCATCACTCTGACACATTTTACTACCTATCCATTCACATTAGCATCACCAAAACCAGAATTTCACACACTTCAAGAGCCCCAAACAGGTGGGGGGCAGGAACAGTTGGGCTCTCACCTATTCTAGAGACACAAAAAGCCCATAGAAGAGATTTGAAGACACACTGATGATCTCTGATGTCTGAGCTATACATTCATCTCATGACAATGCTCCAAAGGTTTCTTCACTGCATCCAGAATTAATGGGGTGCTTTGCTCATAATTTATTAGTGCCTCACAGGCAGCAGAGGTATCAGACAGGGGCTTTCAGGTGTAAAACTTAATGACTGAATACACCAAAACAAAACACCATTTCATCTTGCGTTGTCTTATGAAATCTTCTTCAAAACCATTTCATTATTCAGGCATATTTCTCCCCCAGTTCATCTTCTTTTTTTTCCTTCCCCATTTTAATCCTAAATACATTTCTAGGGGTAACTGGCTGAAGTTAACACCACATGCAGCAGACAAGCACCACAGTTAACAGAACAAGCTCTTTCCTGTGCAGTGAACAAGATTATTTCTTGTCACACATAATTCACAAAGCAAATTAAACATGTCAGAGTCGGTGAATATTGTGAAAGTGACTCTTGGAGAGCAATCAACAGATGGAAAACAGCAAGGTAGTGGTGGCTTCACTAATTACTTACAGGCTGAGGTTTTTTGCCCATCTCAGAACTGTAGTCAATATATCAAGGTGAGACTGAAAATATTTGGCAAATACAGAAAGAGCACAAGCTCTTGGCAAGATCTCTTCTAAGAAAAAAAATAAAATCGTTCCTCTCCATACAAAAGGAGCCAAATTCTCTCAAAGTGCAGAATTTGGATAATTTATAACTGGAGTGTTGCAGTA
Organism: Notiomystis cincta; assembly: GCA_013398075.1. Taxonomy (NCBI): domain Eukaryota; kingdom Metazoa; phylum Chordata; class Aves; order Passeriformes; family Notiomystidae; genus Notiomystis; species Notiomystis cincta. The sequence continues at coordinate 127,546 of VZRX01019261.1, read as the reverse complement.
ATAAACTAAAGTAGAAGAATGTTTTATGTTTTTTAGTGAGGCAGAAGTGTTTTGTACAGACACCACCACAGCCCAGCCTAGTGCATGCCAAACATGAAAAATTACAAAGGTGTGAGTGCAGCAATTTTAAAACTCTTTATGAAGGTTTATATATATAAAGTTGAAAAGTTTGGTATAATTTTCTCCTGTCTTATAGCATTACTAAAATTCCTTCATCCTCAAAGAACTTGGCTTTGTTAATTCCAGAGCTGGATTTGATAGAAACCAAGCCATTCTGCTGCAAAGGCCAAGTCAAAATGATGGGGAAGAACTGCTAACTTGCTGTGAGTTTGTATTTTGGTCCTTCTCATGAAGAGGAGGAGACTTTATGCCAACAGCCTTGGTATCAAGTTAGCTTTCTGTAATAAATCACATCTCCTAGTAATTATACTATCACTCATAATAAATTGTGTCATCTTTTCATTACTGTGATTGCAAATCTATCTCTGTCTCACCAGTCTTAGAAGAAAGGGCTGTTCACATTCATTGGAGCATCAGAGAGTAAAAGGGAAGAATCAAAAGAGAAAACTGACAAATAAGGGGATTTGGGGGACGAGAAGCAGAAAAGAACTGGTATAAGAAAACAAAACAAGAATATTCAACATTTCATACTTTTGTGAGAGTTACTTTGTACTCAAAGTCAGAAGTTATTGCCATTGTTCCATGTGTCCAAAGCAATATATACCCATACAAGTTGCTGCTTATTGTAGAGTTAACCCAAAATCTTCTTTAGCTGCTGTGCCCAGCTCATTTCTGCTCATGGAGAAAACCTTTAAATCTGAGCTAGTACAGCCAGTTCAGGGTATGAATCAGACCTGAATTCTCCCTTTACCAACACAGCACAGAAAGCTCTCTGAAGCTCTCCCACTACTTTATCCTTCTGAGTACATGGATGGAGAACTCAGGTTTTTACCACAGGCAGTAACAGCAGCATTAGATATGACTTTGTAATAAATACCTCTGATAAGGCCTGGATGGATGTGTCACTTGCAGTGGGAGAATACCAGTGATAGTGAGACCTTCCTCATCATATGACTACATTTAAAACTTATATAAAATTATATCACTATAAATAATAAATGGAGAATTACTTATTTTAATTGTTGTTAAATTTAAGTGGTAGAATATGTTACCATAAGTGAGAGAGGACTAAAATGTTTCAGTTACATAAAATGAACTACACCAGTGAGCACCAGAAACAGGTGATAAACTTCTCTAAGGAAGAAGAAAAGACACAAACAAATAAAGTTGTGTGTTCAAGTGCACATCCATACAAGGCCTCAAAATCTAAATTCCTTTAGAGCAAAGACAAAATAGACATCCACATCTCCACAGTGACTCAGTGATGTTTTCTGCTGATGGCCAAGGCTGCAGCTCATTACAATGATACATAGAGCTGGAAACAATATTTTTATTCATGTAAATTATGCAGCAGTCACCAAGCATAAGAAAATAGCTCTAGCAACATCAAAGAGCAATTACTAGGTTCTCACCAGAGAGGACTTGTCAGTGTCACCATGTCCTACACACACGGGGGCCAGTGGAGAAAAATGCTTTAAAAAACATTCAAAAAAGACCCTATCAAATAAGAAGGCAGCAGACAAATAAAATTTTCTGTATTTATATTGCAATTAAAAGTCTGAATACTTTCCATAAATTATCTCCATAAAGTGGAATCATTGAACTTCCCGTATTTAGGATCTTGCAGTATCAAGAAAAGAACCATAAAGTTTCAGAGGTCCAGCCTCACTTATTCATGACTGATATTTCAGCAAGTGCAATATCCATGCAGCAGCATTAGTGTTCTACTGGCATCTTTTTCTATTTGCACCAAGAATACCTCTCCCATTGTAATTCAACCTAAAATCCATTAAAGCTATTATATTGTGCATAAAAATTGATGAACAGCAAAATTTTGAGCAAACCTAATCACCCATATATTTGAAAACATCTGTTTGATTTTTACAGGAGGGCTCGGTGGGGTATAATATAAAGCAATGTAAGTCTGAACTAACGATAAATCCTGTAACTAAATTAGAATTACAACAAACATAACTAATCTGGGCTTACCCTGCAGTTTCACAGCAGCCACCTGCTGTAAGTGACAGTTTCAAAATACTGATCTAATCTAGCATTTACCACATTGCTGTTCAATCTTTCTCATAAGGAGTAACAGATAGCCTGACTTCATATCAGCACAAGAAATGAATATGAACCATACTGTTCAATAGCTTAAGTCTCCATCTGAACTTTGAGGAAGCTGAGAGCTCAAGATTTCAGGTCAGAAAGAAATAATTCTTCAGTCAAGAAAAAAGAAATGAAAAAAAAGAGGAAGCAAAGAGTTGTTGGTTGACCTTGAACTGCTTTGGCTTGTTTTATTTTTCAATCAACACCTTGAAGCACAATTAATTCCCATCTTCCTCCACGTTACACAGCTGCTTATCCTTCTACCTATATTTTCATGAGTTTACAAATTCATGTGTCACCGAAAATGTGAAGCTCAGGCAAACTTAGAAAAGCATCTATCTCCATTTGTCCTCCTAAAAACATGCTTGTATCCACAGGAAAATCGTGGTTGAAAGGGGTATTATATAATGGAAAGATGCCAGCATTCCTTGGACTACCCAGCACAAACATCAGCTTTTCGTAACACAACAAGAATTAACTTTTCCATGCCAGGATTTTTCCCATTTCAGTAGGGGCACTGCCTGCAAAGAATGAAATTTTGTCCTTAAACCAATAAGAAATATTGCCTGAAGTCAATCCTCAAGAAGTTGTGTGACCTTTGGATATTCTAAGGAGAAAAACAAAAGCTCCTCTTGCAAATACCTGCATTTATTTGGTTACAGAATTAATGGTGCCAGCCCATTTCACAGCTGACACATGAAGCAGCAGCTGCTCTTTCAGACACTGACTGTAACCAAGTGACCGTGCCTTGCTTGGAAAAATAGATTGCACTTTAACAAACTTCTCTGTCCTGTGATTTTATGAAGGCAGTGTGATTTAATTCCTGGCATAGCAGGAGATCCCTTCCTGCATGATAGTTTTCACATCTAGATATCCAAGATGCTGGACAGATCAGGTTTCTCAGAACTAAAATACCAGTTTCTTATTAAATTGACAGCGGAGTGTGTGTTCATACATATTCACACATTGCCAGGAGTTTAGGAAGCTCACAGGAAGCACATTCCTCTGTGCAGAGCCCACTTTATAGAAAACAAAGTGAAAGCCTCCTCTGGAATGTTCAGGTTTCTATGGACACTTCAGAACCAGGCTGGAGTTGGTCAGGAACACGCAAATGAAGGGCACATCAAAGAATTAGGTGGTTGCTACATCTTCTGGTGATGGGGCTGAGCAGCAAAATCACCATGGTGAATTAAGCCACTTGATGATGTGAAAGGTTTGTATAATTGTGTTTTCCATGGTTGCACACCCAAGTGGGCAGTGCTGCCTCCACTACAGAGCACAGGAAAAACCTGGAGTCTCCAGAAACAGCAGGCTCTGGGTTCTCAGTGACTGGCCAGTAATTAATTATCCCAAAGCAGGAATCAAAGGTTTGAAGCATAAAACTGATCAATACAGTCATCAGAAAGGAGGGTGCTCACCAATCTTCTGAGTCATTCTGGAACTGCAGCTTTCAAAACCATAATATAAAGTGTTCAGGCATTGTTATGTGCATTAGTGTATTTACATTGTGTATCTAAAAGTACCAATCAATTTGCTTATTAAGCATTTTTTATTTGGAACATGAATCTGAAAATATTCCAGCTTCCAAGGCTTCCTGACTTGCCTGACTAGGGAGGACCTTCTGCCTTCTACTACTAATAAAGGCCTGAGCAGATTTGGGGTCTTTTAAAGAGATGGACAAGTGTCACGTCAGCAAATCCCATATGATGAAACCCTCCGGAAAACATTAAAACAAATACCTGTCTCTCCTGAGCAGTAGCCAGAGCTTTTCCACTGATTACAGAGAAACCACAGCCAAATCCCTGTGTTATATGATGCAGTCAGAATATCTGTGCTCAATCCTAACTTACCCCTGACAAAGCCTTACCACAACAGACTCTTTCCTATATTGCAGGTGGTTCTCCATTCCCAATTATGAGCAGAAATTTTATCCTGGACCCAAGAGATTTTTATTCCCTAATTAAGTCCTGCCTAAACTGGCACCTAAGAGAAATTTCCATTGCAAATTTAGTCACCACTCTTTTGAAACATCCTCTCATAGCCAGCAGACCTCAGTAAGAGATAGGGGCACTGTGAAATTAGTGCTGCTTACAAAGTTTTCTTTAGTGGGTGGAAAACTGGGCCATCATATTTTCCATACATTTAGAATTATGCAAGAAGTCACCCCTATATCAAACAAAGTATTCTCCATGAAGTATTCCAGAGAATTTTAAAATATCCATTAAAAAGATACCTCCCACTTTTTGCCATTCTCCCCAGTGGTCAGTTAAGCCAGGTTTCACAGCATTGTTTCTTTTAAGTCTGTTTTATAAGTGATTAAATGCTAGAGAGATGAGCAAAACGCTGCCTGCAGTATTTATGCTTATTTGTCACAGCTTGAAATAGGACTGGGATACTGAGAGCATTTCAGAGCCTGTGCAAATCCTCTCTTTGGATTATTTACAACCTGTTGATGCATATTCAGGAGCACACCATAAAATATCATTAAAGTGATAAATCTGTCCTCACCTACTATGAGCCTCCCCATCTCCTCTTGCTCTTTCATACATTTTCAATTGTTTTCCTTTCACTGCTAACCCAAATATGACATCTTTTCAATAATAAAACAGACAGAAAGTATATGATGCTGAGATATCTCTGTGATATCCTCACCTATGGCACTGTGAAACTGAGTACAGAGACTATTTTACTGAAAAACAATGACACTGATTGAAGAACAGGAATGACAACTATTTACTGTAAATGGATGCTGCAGATATCAGCTGGAAGCTAAGATGCATTTCATTGTCACCAATTAAATTTGGATATACAAGTAGCAAAAACAAAAAAAAAAAAAAAAAAAAAA
>VZRX01019261.1:42202-122431 GCA_013398075.1 Notiomystis cincta | reverse complement strand
AAAAAAAAAAAAAAAAAAAAACAAAACAAAAGCAAACCAACAAACCCAAAATTATAAATGTCTCCCATCCATAGGAGAATATCTGTTTTCTTGAAATCAACCTCTATGGTACTCACACAGCAACAGTGCTGTTAAAAGAGCTTATACTGCAAATTCCTCCCTCTTAAATCTCCAAGTTACCATCCTGCAAGCCTCTATTTTACTTTTTCCCCCTCTACAGTTTTGATTCTTTTTATTCTATAGACTTCTTTGATTAAAGTCAAGAGAATTAAATTCTTATTTCTTGCCATCATTTCTGTTCTCGTATTCTAGGCAGAGTTTTTTATGCTAGAAATATCCATATTCTAAACCAGAAAAAAAGCCTAATTCCCCTGGAGCACAGTATTTCTTTACTTTATCACAAACATCCTTTGTACTCAAAGGCATCTGTCTGCCTAAAGAAGCACATTTTCCCCCTCCCCAAAGCAGTCAGACGTGGAGTGCACTGTGAGCTGTATTTTGTGGTTTTTACACGAAAGAAGAAATATCCCAACATTTGTTCTCTTTCCCCAGGTGACTCTCAAATTCCAGCCAACTGTAATTCAGAGAGAGGCGAGGGAGAAAGCAGGAGTGCTTATTCAGCAAACAGAATTGTTCACAAGTCAAGGGGAGGGTGTGTGCCTTTCCAAGAGAGGATTTTGGTTGCAGGAGAGGTTGACTGTGTCTCAGTCACGTGCTGCTTCTGCCAAAGCCATCCTCGATATTCCAGGGCCACACAGCCCCAGAAGAAACACACAGAGAATTAAGGAGCAAAGATTAAACCAACATTTTATTGCTCAAATACTATAAGCTTTCACGTGCAAGCCATGAGGGGAATACAGGAGAAAATATCTTCAATGACAGATTAGAGACAGCCAAGACTCCTTGTCTTTTGCCAAGAGAACACTAAAGCAAGGGAATCTTTCCCACTCTGAGTCTTCCTCAAGGCATCATCGCCCTTGTCTTGCCTTATCCAAAGCATCCTCTAATCCGTCCCCCCAGGGCTGTGCCACAGCAGCTGACAACAGGCTGAACGAGAGCTTGAAACTGACTGAAGCACAGCTTGAAACTCACTGAGGCTTTTGTCCCAGGAAACACAGCTCAATTATCATCCCAGGAAAAATGGCATGCTAACTCCTACCTGCCTTTGGCTTGAGCCACAAGCTCTTAAAGCACTCGGCCACTAAAAGAAAAGTCATCTTATCTCTGGCTTAACTGCTCCTGCATCACAGTGCCAGCCAAACCCTGCCTTTGTACCTCGTGCTGTACAACCAAATTCTGCACACACACATATGAAAGGAACATTTTTTATTATTATTATTAAAGACAAACTTCCCAATCTAATGAGAAGACAGGAAAGAAAAGAACGAAACAAAACAGATGAAAACAAACAAACCAATCAAACAAAAAAAAATCCCCAAAAACAAACAAAAAAAATCCCCAAAAACAAACCAAAAAAAAATCCCCAAAAACAAATAAAAAAAAAATCCCCAAAAACAAACCAAAAAAAATCCCCAAAAACAAACCAAAAAAAATCCCCAAAAACAAACAAACAAAAAAAATCCCCCCCCAAAAAATCCCCAAAAACAAACCAAAAAAAATCCCCAAAACCAGATGAGAAGAATTCCTCATGGTGTACATATTTCACTGAATGGAGAAATGCAGCATCAGGTTGACAACTCATCTTCCCTGATCCTATCCAAGCTCCTGGGCAGGCCCAAGCACTGCAGCCTCCAGAACAGTTTGTCCCTTCACTGTGCAAACTTCTGATAATAATTCTACCCTACAAATATCTCAAACTGCTGTTTACAAAGTGTTTTTTTCTGAAGAGAAATTCCCTTTAACCTGTAATCTAAAGATCTGGGTTGTTTGTCTCATTTACACTACTGTAGGAAGGGTACTTGTGATCTGAAGTGATGGTTCCTTCTACTTCTTTGAAAAATACTTGCATTAAACATGTTCTCTGCAAAACTAGGAGAACATTCCTTGCTTATTAATGTCTTACTCTTACTGGAAGAAGCAAAGTAACCAATAATTTCCATTTAGACTACAGATTAGGAAATGGGAATATTACATGTAGCAGCTGTCAACATTATTTAAAGGATTTTTTTTGCTGTTTCTTAAAAACACTTTCAAGTACAAAAATCAGAAGTTAAGAATTAATTCCCTAAATACTATTTCATATATTAAAAATGGAAAAACATAACCTGCATCTTGCAGTTACCACTATTTACTATCAAGCTATGCCCACATAATTGTTGCATGTTTCTTAAAGACCTTTCAGATAATTTTAAGGCATGTCCAGGATCACACAGGTCAATGAGATGAAAGGTAATAATGGCAGGCAACACAAGGGATGAGCTGTAGAAAAGGAAAAAAAATTCTCCAGTCTATGGGCATAAGTTTTGTATAAAGTTGCTTCATTTTTATTACCATATATTTTCCAAGCCAGATATCAGCTTCTATTTACAGTGTTAGCTACTAAGCATTTCAAATAGTCAATAAGATAGCAACCAAATGGAAAAATTGTGTTTCTGCTGTAATTTAAAGAAAAGTAATTTGCAGCATCAAGAGACTTCCATAGTGCTTCAAAACTGTCATAACTACTGTCCAAAAGTTGCATTATGCTTTGTGCCTTATTTAATTTTCTTTAAAGCTGTCTGCAAGTATATTCAGACTTGTAGGTAATTAACAAAGTCACTGAACTCAAAGCAAAATTATAGATACCACAGAGGAAAGGAAAAACCCCCACATATTTAGTTACTGATTATTACTCTGGGCAAGGACACCAGGAGAACTTCAGGGTAAAGGTCAGCTGTATAAACCATAACTCTCTACCCAAACCATCAGCATCTCCACATCTTTAGGCCTTTCTGAAGCAAACTTCCTTTCCTCTGCACATCAGGAACCTTCAGCCAATCATTTCACATTTACTTTAGGTCACATCACACAGCGAATTCCTCCACCTGAACAGATACTTGGAGGTTGTGTGGCACCTCCTCGGGAAGAGAGTTATTTCTAACTTTTCCATAGGAAAAGAAAAATCAGGGTAGTTGATCTTCAAGTAGGTATTAATATTCAGTGAGTGGTCTCTGGCTATCATAGCAGTCCTAGAGGAGGAGAAGAGCCTCTCTGAAGAGCTGGACTGCTTTTCCATGGTCACTCATCTCACTGGACCTCAAAGCCCCATAAGATCCCCACCAGTTGTGGAGAATTCAGGAGTCCTGACTGGAGCACATTTTTCAGAGAGAGGAAAAAAAGAAAAGCAAGTTGTCTGCTGACAAAAATGATAAATATTTCAGAGACTAGTGTAAGAAACACTTCAAGAATTCACTAGGATGAGGCAAAATTCCTGAGCACAGGTGGTGGTGGTGTGGAGGGAAGAGCTGCACAGAGTCAGGACTGCAGCCTCAGAGAGGCTCCCCCAAAGAAGCCCAGGGCAGCTACAAAATACCCTTTACCTTTTCACTGCAATTTCTGACAGCACATCAGTCCCAAAACACTCCCAGTGCAGTTCCTGACTCTCACCTTGGCCTGAGCTTGGAGGAACAATAGGGCTGGATTTGGAGCAAAACACAAGGATCACTGACCAATTTATGTACAGACAGATGTGGGTTTGAAGGCACAGTGTAACAGTATATTGAATATTGCACACAGAGAGCTGGATGTAGACATGCTACATCAAGACTTACAGATATTAGGGAAAAAGTACTTGGCAAAACTCTAAATCTCCCAAGTTTCTTTTGCAGTGTTGCAGCCTTGAGCAAAATTCTAATAGCATCATTTGAGGTTTACATTCACAAAAGTGAGTGCACAAATTCTGCTGCATACAAATAAGGTATTTGCATATATTTGACCAAGTTCTGTAATTTTTGATAAAATTTATTATCTGCTACATCAACACAATAGAAAAATCACTCTGATGTTGATATGAACCACTTTGAGGAAGAAAAACAATAATAAATCAAGCTTGGCAGAAATTGAAATTCAGAAGGTAGGCTGATCATCAAACTTGAAAACATTATTTAGCGATACACAATAAAAAAATAACCTGCATTCTCCAACTCCCTAGTTAATGTTTATTGATTAAGTTTTGTTAGAAAAAAGCTATTAGCAGTGCATATCCTTGGACAGGTGCTTAAAGCAAGTGGTGTAACATATCTAACCATTTGTTCAGTGAAAAGCATTTACAAGGAATTATTTTTCACTCTTGAGGGGTAAAAAGTGGGAGTACTTTGCAACAATGCAAGCAGAACAAATTGAAAAAAATGCATTCTATTTTATTGGGTTATAAAAACAAGTCATTGCCAAAGTTTCATAGAGGTACAGTTAGTATGTTCAACCTTACATTGTACTGAAAAAGTTGCTTTTTTTTATTTCCAGACTTCAGAGCAAGCTTTGGAAAAGAAACCCCAACATCCCCTAATACATCAGGAATAGATATTGAATTTTAAGTACATTAATTGCATGCAGCATCCCATTTACCTACAGCTATTCTGAAATTAAGCAGCTCTTCAAGCTCTGAATTTCCGACACCATTCTTGCATGTTTTATTCCCACAGAGTGGTTTTCATTCTAAGTGAGTCAAGAAGGGGGGAAAAAGCTACAAACCATTATCAGGCAGTTTTATTATTGCCGTAAAGGCATCAACCAGGTGACTCACTTAAATCTAGACAGAAGAGAACACCGTGTTCTTCTTCAGTTCTCACCTTTCAAGAAAAGGGGTTTTACTAAAACGGCAGCAAGATAGAAACAGACTTGTAAACAAGTATGGACATTCTCTGGACATTCTCTTACAACCTCTGCTTAAAGCAATGACAGGATTTTTTTCCCAACCAGTCCTTGTTTCTAATTGTACTTCAGGGCTTCGAGGTTTAATGAGCTCAGCCGCTCACTCACTCACTCCCCCACAATGGGATGGGGGAGAGAATCAGAAGGGTAAAAGTGAGAAAACTCGTGGATTCAGACAAAGACAGTTTAATAGGGAAAGAAAAAGCCATAGCTATAATCAGAGCAAACCAAGGAATTCATTCACCACTTCCCCTGGGCAGGCAGTGCTCAGCCATCCCCAGGAGAGCAGGGCTCTGTCACACGCACTGGGGACGTGGGAAGAAAACACCATCGCTCTGAATGTTCCCCCTTCCTCCTCCTCCCACCAGGTTTTATATGCCCAGCATGGCACTGTCTGGTCTGGAGTACCCCTGGGTCAGCTGGGGTCACCTGTCCTGGCTGTGTCCCCTCCCACCCCCCTGTGCCCCCCGGCCCACTCGCTGCTGGGCTGGGGTGAGAGGCAGAAGAGGCCTTGGCTCTGTGTAAGCTCTGTCCAGCAGCAAGGAAAACATCCCAGATTATCAGCAGTGCTTCCAGCACAAATCCAAAACAGCCCCACACCGGCAGCTACTGTGAAGAAAGTTACCTAAGACATGATTTTTTCACCCACACTTTTGGACAAAGTTATTAAGGCCTGAGAAAAGCTAATTATGAAGTAGGTACTTGAATTTGCTGTATAAACTTGCAAAGTCAAAGTAAAAAATCCTGAAGATACTTTGCATATCCCTAGAAATACCCTAAGCAAACAATGTCTTTGATTATCCAGAGACTAACGGTTTTCTATCAAATAATTAATGCACAACATGTTTTGTGGTCTTCTCTGCAAAACTTGTAGTGTTTCAGCTTAGTCTTCAGCAAAATAAATATTCTTAAATACATGTTGGGTCATCATCAATAAACAGCACATTCTAAAGGTCAGTAGATACAAGTTCTCCAAGAAAGCATAAAGAAAGTCAGCTTTAAACAGTGAGAGAGCAGGAAGAGTCAGAAGGATACTAAAAATATTTCACTAGAGTACAGCATCCTCTCAGGAACAATCTCTCAGTAATACCACAGGTGCCATTCTGTTGAATCTTTTGTTTCTTTCCAAGCTTATATTACAAAGAGTTATCACAAAGGGACAGTTATGCTTAGGAAAATAAGGAAAAAGGCCAGTGCTGCAGGGTCTGCATTTCCAGCAGTATTCAAAACCTTCCTGTGAGCTATCATTAATTACAAACAACTACTCAGAAAAGGAACCAGGTACTCTTGCCCAACTTCTATCACACCACACCAAAGTCCTTTACAGATTATTTCACTACTTCATTTTTTAAAAAATTTCATGAAGTCCAATCTATTTCTATTTCCATCATCTCCATGGGGTCTGACTTAGGCTGATACTAGTATATTAGAACAAAAGAGAACAAAAACACACTCAAGAGTTAAAACAGGGATATGTCTTTTCAGAACACCAAAGCATTTTACTGCCTTAATTCCAAAAATTTATCTCAAGGTTAATGACAAAATATAATTTTATGTTCTCAAAAGCATGGTCAGCTGAAGCTTAAGCTTCACAGAACAATAGGGCTCCTCACCCCTCAGTTACTGGCACAAACATTTCCACTCAAGGCTACAGCACCCACCAACAGCAGGCTCTTCCCCACACAGCCAGGTACTCCACATCAGATACTTCCCCACCTTTAGATACAAGAGTCACAACAGGCACAGAAGCTTTGCTTCTCAAAACAGCCCCAAGAGTCAGGCAACAGAGATGTGGAGATAACCAACAAAGCCAAGACTGTTCACCCAAGAGGCACCTGAGGCAGCACAGTGAGGCTGAGCCCATCCCTGCAGATGTGGGGAACCAGCTGCTTCACTCATCTGCACAAAACCTGAGCATGCATCAGCCATAAAGCTCCTTACCTGGACTTTGCTGAGACAGATGAGAGACACTTTGTGAAGTCAGCAGTCGCCTTTTCCTGGCACCCACCCGGCTCAGCCCTTTGTCCACAGCCTGAGTGCTGCCACTTCAGGTGCCAACTCCAAACTCCCACCTTCTTCTCCTTCAATAACTGAACTTTTGGTTGCAGAGCACCAAAACCAGCTGACAGCTTGCCCAGAGGAGCTAGAGCTGCCACTAAGGTGTTATTTTTCAGGATACTCTGTACTGCTGAAGCAGAGGTCACCCACCCCAGGCAGGCACAAAGCAGTTCAGATGACCCTACTCCTCCTTCAACCAAGCAAACCCACCCCCTTGTTTCTGCTGCTTTATGGAAATCACCTGTTTCCCACCTGGATCTGTTAACAAAGTCAGCTGGATCGCATCCTTAAGCTCCACCTAGTCTCCAAAGCAGATCAACAGTACCATTTGTGAGCTCAAAGTAATGTGTTTATAGTGTTGAATGTTTTTTGTTATTAACTTCAAGTGCTTTCCCTCATAAACACCTTCCAAAAGACTGGTGAATGATGTTCCCATGGTCATTGTACATACATTTATATATATGTGTGTGTGCATGCATAAAAGTTCAGGAAAAACACTTAGTAAGAATCTTGGCTTTCATGTAAGAGCTCCTTTGTTCCTTGCAGAGACAGTTTCATAAATGTAATGCAAACTGAGAAGGACTAGAGTTCAAGGAAAGCAGTACCTGAGCTGCACACAGATGATGTCAGGAACAAACTAATGAGACACTGGTCACTCCCATATCAAATAAATCTCAAGATTATGGATGTGACAGATGTCCTAATGATATTTTACTCTTCCTCATAAAGATTCTAAGCTATTCTAAGACAAAAGAGGAATAAGAAGCGAGACCTACCCTAAGGGTATGAAAATGATTTTGAAAGACTGTCCCTACTAAATGTTAAGACCAAAGGTTTTGTTAGAGGTGGGGAAGAAGATTAGAGACTGAAAAAGCAAAAAGCATGCACAACACAGGAATTAGAAGAAAGAACATGCTCAGAAGGCATCTTTCTCTATGAGGGAGCAGGTGAAGGTCTAATAGCTTTGGAAGCATGCAAGGGTTTGCAAGGTAGAAGAGACAAACAAATGGAAGGATACAAAATATATGTAGAAAGTGGATACTCCTGGGAAATTTATGAAAGAAAAATGTTCAAAGCTCCATGTTGACTGAGAGAGAGCCCAGCCCCTTTCAGAAAATAAAAGAGGGGAGGCACAGGGATGAGTAATGCCAGGCAGAAAACTTAACAGAGGTGGTTTTCTATTGGGAAGCAATGGGACAATTAGCTAAAGTTTTTCATGGCAAAAGCACAATTCTCAGTAACTTTCTTCCTTCTTGTCTTTGGTGGAAGGCAACTATCCCTAGAAGTTTCCCCTCCACTTTAAATAACTGGAAAGCTGGATGCAGTGAATGACCATGAACTTTATCAGCCTCAGATCTTGGGGGTCTCATCCAATATGCAGCCAATCAATATAAATCTATGTTTGCTTTTTATTTTTGTTTTTTTTTAGAAAACATGCTCTCCACTAATACTTCCCCATGACAATCTCAACATCACTTAGAAAGTTACATTTAAATAACTCTTGAAAAATAAAGGCATAATCTAGTGATTTATGTAAAAGGTAATGCCACGAAACTTTACCTACATTCTTCCAGCGGGATGTTTTACAGATTGGAACTCATCTGAACTTCAAAACAATATGTTTTTCAGAGATAGAGAAAAACATATAGATAGACGAGGGGGGGGTTGTGTGTCCTAAAATATGATTTACAGTTTTAAAAGTCAAGAAAAAAAGAGATGATCTTACACATTTCTGGAGATGTAGCTTGGTGACAAACCTGCTTTTCAGAACACAGAGATTTTAAAATCTCAAACACATTCATTCCATAGTCTGTACTCAAAGCAAAGGTATGAAGCTTTTGCACAAAGGAAGATGAACAATCAGCCAGCTATACACCATTCACTAATGATGCAAGAAGCTATTTCAGAGAGTGGGATCTTTAAAAGCAAACACTGACATGGAAAGATGCATTTATTTAGAAGTCATTAGAATATTTGTCTCATCTATTCTTCCATTTCCTCACCTGAGCTCAGTCTGTTTCAGAGCAACACAGTCAAGCTGTTTAATAATGGAAAATTCAAAACCTTTGCAATAAATATGTCCCTAGACTATTTATTTTCCAATGCAATTTTCAAAATATTAATCAAAGCAGCAGAAAACAAAAAGACTCAGAGATATCTGAGCAAATCTAATAAATTTAACTTATATTAAATGTTTTCTCTCTTGTGTGAACCATTTATTTTTTAGTCAATCAGAACCATACACAAGGATTTCTTTAAGAGAAGCTATTTAGTGCCAAGTTGGGTTGGAAATTTTTAATATCTTTCTGGATAGGGTTGGCTGACACCAGGTGCCCACAGAAGTTGGTTTATCATTCTGCTTCTCAGTTGGAAATCAGAGAGAAAATCTATCAAAAGGCTGACAGGTCAATTTAAGAATAGGAAGAGGTCATTAACTAGCAAAACAGACTCAGGGGAATGGCTTTATTACCCACCAAAGTCCTTTTTCTCAGGCTCAGCTTCACTCACCATTTTCTCTCCCTTCTTCCCACCAGGAGCACAGGGGGAGAGGGAGCAGGGGCTGTGGTCAGCTCCTCACATGTTGTCTCTACCACACCTTCCTCCTTGGGGAGGGCTCCTCACACCCTTCCCCTGCTCCAGCTTGGGGTCCCTCCCACGGGAGACATTCTCCACAAACTTGAACAAGTTCCCCCCATCTCCAGTTGCTCAGGAACTGCTCCAGTGTGGAACCCCCATGGACTCAGGAGTTCTGTCAGCAAACCTGCTCTGGCATGGGCTCCTCCCTCCACAGGACCCACTCCAGGGTAGACTTCCCATGGGGTCACAGCCTTATCTCAGGCATCCACCTGCTCCACCGTGGGATCCTCCATGGGCTGCAAGTGGATCTCTGCATCCCAGTGATCCTCCATGGGCTGCAGGGGCACAGCTGCCTCACGAGGGGCTGCAGGGGAACCTCAGCTCTGGAGCCTGGAGCACCTCCTGCCTCTCCTTCTGCACTGACTTGGGTGTCTGCAGGGCTGTTCCTCTCACGTGTTCTCACCCCTCTCTCCAACCACAGGTTGTTGTTCAGGTTTTCCTCCTCCTTCTTAAATCCCAGAGGCTCTTCCACCATCTCTGAGGGGCTTGGTCTTGGCCAGCAGTGAGTCTCTCTTGGAGCCACTTGGCTTTAGTTCTGTTGGACATGGAGACAGTTTCTGGTAGCTTCTGACAGAAGCCACCCCTGCAGACCCCCATCACCCAAACCTGGTCATGCAAACCCAATACACTAAATTAAGGGTGGTAAGGAAAGGGGAGAAGAATTTTTTTTAGTAAGAAGTCCTGCAGTCTTAGTGGCAGTCAGCACTTGGTTGAAGCAAATACTGGTCTAGCTGTGCAAAAAGTCATGTTGGTCTCATTCAGTTAAAATCATGACAAATGTCCATGAAAAGTGTAAAAAAAGCTTAGAGCAAGGGATGACAGCACTGAGATAAATGCATGCACACCATTTAGCCACCTTGGAAGACTTGCTTTATTATTCCTCTGCTGTTTGGCTGTCTTTTTCTGATCCTTCTCCAGCACAGATCCTAAATTCATTTTGAATAAGGTTATGTAGAAACCTCCTTTGTCATTCCTGATGACTGATACAGATGACTTTTTCTTTACTGAAAAAAACAGATCTAAGTACTCTTAACATTTGCATTGTTAGACCTGCTTTTTTTACATCAGGTGAAGGCAGTTATTCCCTTCAGCAAGTTCTTATTAGTTTTAAAACTATCTTGAATGTGACAAAGACTCTCATTCTCTGTGAAAGCGACTGAGCCTCACAGACTTCAGTAAATCTTCAGCAAATCTGAATCAGAACAGAATCAGCCCAGTAACTGGTCAACACCCTTGGGTAGAGACCAGAGTGCTTCTTACCAAAATGATTCTGGTAGCTCTATGGAGGGAATGAAGCTCTGGGTTTTCTAGACAGGAGTCTGAACAAAATGTTCCTAAACTATCCAAAGGGAAGTAGTGTTGTAAGATCAGAATGGGACACAGTTTACCTCTTCATCAAATCATAAAATTTTAATGAGTTTAATGATGTGCTGTAAGGGCACTATTACCTGCAGCTATCAGCATACTGTACACTATTTTGCTCTGTAATTAGCAATTTTCCCTTTTGCCAGTCAAGCTCCTCCCTTTCCAGTTGGGTTTTGCCCTGATACCAGGCTCTGTGTGTGTGCGTGTGTGCAAATGTGATCACAGCAGCTGACAGAAGAGCAGCACCCGGCCAAGTGGAAAACACAATTTTCAGAAGATAAAAACATGCATTCCCAGAGACAACAATCTGTCTAAATAAGTCATCTGTTAAATGTAGTTACCCAGTAATTGAGCAGTGAAAATGATCAAGATTTCTAGAGGCTCTCATGTAAAGTTTTTCTGTGTTCTTTGTTATAATTAAAAATAGATTTCATGAAATCATAGAATCATTAAGGTTGGAAAAGACGTCCCAGGTCATCAAGTCCAACTTTTGACCAAACACCATCATTTCAGCTCAGGGCTGTCATATCCACCTACATCTTAAGCAGTCATCACTTTGGATAAATAATTGTATTGCAGAGAATCTGAACTTTAGAAATACATGAAATATGGAGGACATCCTCACTTTCGAAGGCAGGAGGAAAGCACAAGGATTTTGGCAGCTTCTGTAGTTCTTTCCAGTACATGACTATACACTCTGCTATATGCTGGCATGAAGAAAGCCACCAAAGTCCCAGTGGACAACTGGAATGGAAGTTACTAAATCTAAGAAAGAGACACTAAATTTCTTGCTGACATAATAAATTAGGATATAAGCATCCTTGTCCTCCCTCTCAGCTGTATGTCATATTCAGCTTCCACATTCTCAAAACTCTAATGAATTTTTCTGGTAACAGTCAGACTAGCTCTTTTCTTCTGAGTGATTTCCCACTGCATTCTGCTTTTCCTGTCCATTGTGAGGCAACATTCATGCTTCTTAAAATTCCAGTCTTTTTCTTCAGTTGACAGGTGTGGGGCATCTCCTTTCCCATCCTCTGATATAATAGGTGTGGCATTTCCAAGAGGCAGCCTTAGCTTCTCCAGTTTTCTTTGAGGAAGAGTAACACACCATGCCCTGCCCCATTGCCCCTCCTAAATGTGCTGGAGGACACCCTTGAGCTCAATGCCTTGGCTTCTGTGATGAGAGCAGGTTTGAATATGTGGAGAGTAAATATTATTTAGAGGGCACAAACATCTTCACGTTTTTCCCTGTTTAGATAGCAATGAGATACACACATTTCATTAAGGAAAAATGATCATCTGTTTTCCTAAGCAGCAATCTTCACTCTCGCTTAATAATCAGCCTTTAAGTGAACTAAGAGTGTTTTAATTAAAGGATGCAAGCAAATGGACTGATTTTAAGAGCTGCTGAGCACCTGGTATTGCAAACTGCAGATGGTCTGTCCTGTTCCCCTGACCTGCTCCTCTGACCCTCACTAAGGGCATGCCACAGCACATCATGGCTGTGCAAGGCAGAGTCAGTTCTCACCTCTCTAGGCAGCTTGATGTAAATAATAACATCATAACCTCTGTCATCGAACTGCAGCTAACCTGGCATCTGCATGGCATAGTTTATCCCAAACATATAAGTACTTATGGTAAAGTAGAAAAGGCAAGAACTGTGAGGGGTCAGTCTCTAGGTAATCCTGGGACTCAATAACAGCTCCTAAAGATGGCTCTGATGCCAAACACTCTTCAGCCAGCTCCTTCTCATCTTTCCTGTCCACGAAGCCATGGAGACCCCTCACACTGCTCTGAGGGGGTTTTGTCCTTGGGCTGAGGCTGCCCCAAATCTCTGTGTCACACTGATTCAGCCTCCCTTCACCCCACATAAGCTAGTCAGGATATGTACAACAGACAGGCATGCTCAGAAAGGAAAGCAAAAGAGTAGAGGGATTTAAAAGCAGTGGGAAATGGTCACTAGATCCCTTCTAAGAGCACAGCAGTAAAAATCAAAAAAGGATGTGCATCCCCCGCAATGCTGAGTTATTGCCCTAATAAATGTGGCTGCCAAGGAGGAGCTTCTTGCACAAGACAGTGTAGCCCCAGAGACTAAACAGCAACTTTTATACTTACCTTTCATAAACCCAGTAGGAGGAAATTTTTCTGACAGCAGTATCTGCCACATTAATTTCTTACATCAGTTCAAGCTGTTTTATCTTCTGTTTGGTGTCTTTGGTTATATCCACTCAAATGTCTTCAGGGCCTCTTCTCCACTCCCCAGAGAGCAAATGCATCCAGGGGGGATCTGATGCAGGGCACAACTGTAAAAACCTCACTAAAACTTTCCTCTGTCCCTCTGTCACAGCTGACATGCAGCAGTGGGATAACACAATAGAGGTAAGGAGGAAGTATATGATGGTGCTTTACAAACAAGTACCAGTCCTTCTTTCACTCCATAGCCCTGTGAGGCAGAGTTTGAGAAAGAGGAAGAGGAAAGCAACCTGGACTTCACAGCTGGATACTGGAATTTCAAACATTGTGTTAAACTGAAGGTTTCCTGCCCCACTCTTCTCCAACATAAGCTTTAAACATCAGCTCAGAGACCAGCCACCACATCATTTTTTAATTTTCCTTTTATTTACCATTCAAGGAACCCACTATTACCATTTTATTGTCATACTCTCTTGGAGCCTGAGTCCAGGATCAAGAATTTAATGAAGCAGGTGTCGTGCAAACTCAGGGAAAAAAGACTGCACAAAAAACTTGAGATTTAAGTACATAAGAAGTGTGAGCATTCTTTCTCAAATAAATCCTGCATGCAGCTGTTTCCTGTTTGTTGACCTATTTCTGTTTTTTTTTAATTATTATTTTTAATTTATTGCAAGGCATTAAATAACTTTACCTAAACTAATCCAAGTATCACTTAAGCTAAGTAAAACTTTCCCAGCACTGCTCGACTCTCAGTTTGACACACACTTTTTTGAAACAGAAGTTAAAACAATCAAGAATACTTCTCCATATGCCCAGTGGCTACATGTGCTGTAAAATGCCTTGCTGGAGTGACGGGGTGGATACCAAAAGTACAAATGTGTTCAAAAACCACCTGTAGACACTCAAAAAAAAATCCCTCAAGGTGGTTAGATACAAAGGCATAGGCATTGTTTCAAACCTGCATGGCCTAAGCTTCAGCCAGATGAGAGGATGTTCCAGGACAAAGATCTCCCTGCATGTGCCCAGGTCTTGTACTCTTTTCCTGAGTACCCACTGCCAGCCCTCTTCAGAGAGAAAACAATGAACTGAGAAAGAATTTCTGCCTGCCCCAGCATGACCATTCCTGTGTAAAAGACAACAACAAAAAATTGGCTCAGAAAAATAAGCTTTAAATTGCTACTCGATATGATCAAAACAGAAAAGCCCCTTGCTACCACCAAATCTATTTCTGTGAGGCACAGCAGCTGAACAAGTTGTCACTACACTGAGTAGGACACAATCTGAGGATGAGCCACAGTTTGAAACCAAAACAGCATATAAAATAACAACGAGCAAACAACTTAGCAAACACCACAGGAAGCAAGAGGTCCTAAGGAGATATTTGAAGGAGATGGAGAGACTACTTGCTCTCGCTGTGACATCCAACGCCCTCACACACTGCTTTGGGAATTACTAGAGAGTTTCTGCCACCATCAATGTCACTCAAGCAGTTTTCCCTAGGAGAAAATATATTTTAAAGGTTTACAGACATTAAATTGTCAGTTCTAGAGAGACACTTTCACATTCCTGCTGGACTAAGTGTAATGGCATCAATCTAGCACCAGATGTAGACTACAGTACAAACAGATTAATCATAAACAGTTGACTCTTCCTGGTCAGGAGCAATGGACAGAGCATGAATGTTTTGCTATTATTTCTGCCATTTCTAAAGTCACTTGTGGTATAATTCATTAATTCAAACAATAGCAGGTGATACACGTAGCTGAGGCAGGAGATTGTAGTCACTAGTGCCAAAACCTGGAAAAGGAAAAATGGTGTTCAGATCATACAAAATTGGAACTTTAAAAGCCGGCAGAAGATGAGTCCTAAGCAGCCACTTTAGCACCTGGCAGGCACCTAAGGACCCAGGGAAACTGCAGCTACGTAGACAGATGAAGCTACAATGTGGCTGTGTGACACAGAGAGTTGTTAGAACTTCTATCTGTAAAGGCTTTCCTTTGCTTTTCTTAATAAACAACATTGGAAATTACCTTCTATTTCGACTCTTTTAAGCTTTTGTGAAATAAATATTTGCAATGGGATGTAGGGGCTGGTTTCACTGAAACACATTTTGGGTTTGCTTCAGAAACAAAAACTCATATAAAGAGAGGTCCAAGCAAACAACAAACATCATGAGCTAAAGGAAAGGGCACTGAGTAGCACCCTGGATTACTTGGTACCAAGATAAAATATGCACCATGGAAGGGAACTGCCAGCAGGATGCAAAAGGAGCTCAAAGCACTGCCTGCAAACAGGTTGTCTGTGTGGCACTCAGCCCTCTCAGATGATGGGCTGGAAGCAACCACTGAGAGGTGTTGAGTCTGAGTCCTGGCGCTGAGTGCCGAGAAGAGGGGGGGAGAAGGCACCGAGTAGGTGTGCGAGTGTTGGTGGGTGCTCAAGAGCTGGGGCTCAGCCCAGGGACAGCAGGTCACAACTCCCAGGCACGTCTGAGCTCCTCGGCAAGGCATCACTTCAGATTCTGCTGGTCCAAAGATACGGCTCTGACAGCTGCGCTGTTTCTCTGCAGAAGAACTGAGCACATGCTTGTCCACCTCTGCACCACTTTAAATGCACTCTGGCACCCCTTCCTCGCCGCCCGGTCGTAACATTTTGGAGGAGGTTAACAGCCTCGCCCACCAGCACGCACTTGTGAAGATCCCAAATCCCACACAAGTCGGGTGCTCGAAACAGACCTTCCCCTTCATCCCCGCTCCAGGCAGCTGCCTTTCCACCCAATTTAGGATACACCAGGGCCCCCCCCACCCCGGGGGACTCGCGCCGCCCCTCCTAGTCCTGGAGCCGCGGAGGCGGCACAAGCGCAGGGTCCGCGGTCCGCCCGCCCCCGGCGCATCCCGGGGGGCGCATCCCGGGAGCCGCGGGCGGAGCACGCCGGGNCAGCGCCGGGCAGGGAGCGCTCGGGGCGGCGCCGGAGTTTTCCCCGCCGGCTGCCGCTTCCCCGCCCCTCTCCGCCTTCTCTCGTTTCATTTTTGGCGGGGGCAGCGCCGGCTGCGGAGGGAAACGCTTCGCTCTCCACGCTCCGGGACCGGCGCCTGCCGCGGTGCGGATGCGTATGGACGAATCCTCGTGAAAACAGCTCCCGACGTTTCCCCCCCAAAAAAACCAAACCCAAACAAACCACCCACTTGGATAATTAAAACGGTAAATCTAGCTCACTTTTCATTATCTTGCTTGCTGTGTGCTCTTATATATGTAGATATTTATTATTTATCTGGCTTCATTTCGTCATCCTTTGGTTTTTGTTAATTATCTGATCTTGTGCTGCCGGAGAACTTGAAATATTGGGGTTTGGAACAGAGGAGGACTCCGTTTCTGCCTTTTCCTAAAGTTGGACTGAGGAATGAAAACGTTCCTAGTTCATACCAGCCTTGTGAATATGTTTACTTGCTTTACCAGCCTGAAGATAGAGATTTCCTGTGGCAGCATCCTCTTGAGTTTGCTTTTCCTTTAATTTTTTGCCGATAATACAGCAAAGATGTGTGTATGCTACACACATGCAGTCCTGGAGGCTGATGGATTTTGTATGCTGGCATTCACAGCTGAGATTCCAACTAGGCTTTGAATCTCTTTAGTTTATGATGTTAACAAGTGAACTGTCTTCTGTTTTCATCCAAATTCAACTTGTGGATTCTGCCAAGAGATCATCCAAACCAAATCAAGCAGTGTTTCTTAGCCCGGTAATTATTTAGTTCCCTTTTCAGGGATAGAAGCATGCTCTCGTTTGAACAGGTCACACAATTTGTACAGCTTCAGACTCCAGAGGGCTTTTGTTTGAGATGATATTCATTTCATACAGTCCCTGTATTGCTTGGATGCTTTATGAGACTGGGCAACCCCAGCTTTCTGCACGTTTTGAAAACCAACTTGAGGAGATTATTTCTTTGCTTTGTTTGGTATTATAATTCCACAGATACTTATGCTTGCTACCATTAGATATTCTTCTCCTTCGAATAATAATCCAGCAGACACTTACCTGAGAAAAATAAAACTGAAAGGTTAGTTCAAAAATAATCAGTGTATACATGGAGAAAAGTCTGTCTTATTCTCAGCAAATGAGAGAAAATGAGAGTATCTATGAGTTGCATAGTTGGTAAAAATTACTGACCCGAACTTTGCTGTAAAACATGAGCTAAGCTTCCAAGTCTGACTTGGGAAAAACTTAGCTCAGGGTAGACTCTGTTGCTCTTCACTGATTTTGTTTCTTTCCTTTCCGAGAAGTCAATCATGTATTGATCTACCTGCCTGTCCATGCATGTGCTTATTCACCTGCACCTGATACTGTCCAAGTGCAGGACTTGTGAGTTGAGCATGTGAGCCACAGAGGACTACAAAGAAATGCAGGGGAAAGGGGAAAGGAGCAGAGATTTACAATATTTGCTGTTGGACATGTATTTTAGGGATCTTACCTTGGAAGTGAGTCTCAGTAGTCAAAGCAGAGAGGCAGAACCCCACATGCACTTGGCACACGCTGCTGCTCTGAACCGCAGCTTGCTGTGATTACACCTGTATTTAAATTAATCATTGAAAAACTTGTGTTCATTCATCATTTATCTTGTTAGTGTTAAAAATGGGATAAAATATGTGTTTGCTGGTTAATTTGGTCTGCTAAACTCTAAGACCTGTTGACCCAAGAGACAAATACTTTGCTTAGGGGCTAGAAAAATTATTTTTGTTCATGATCATACAAACTGCTGTGTGCTGACACTGCACACTTCGCTTCTTGCAGTGCTGTACGAAGCAGGAACATGGAATTAGGGGTCATTTTTTCTCCTGCATATAGGACTTTAAAGGGTTAAGTGATTGGTCAGCAGCACTGCTCAGAGCATTAGTAACTCCAAGGAATGTTAGTTTCTGAACACTTGGAGAGGTACAGCCTTTGCCTCAGGTTGTTTTAAGGTACTGTAAGTAGACTGCTCTGGGTACCACTGCCTCTTCACAATTACCATTCACATCTCCTCTCTTTGGTGGGATTTCTGCAAAGTCCAGATTTCCATCCACCAAGCCTGTCAAAAATATCCAGAAGTTTCTTCTTTTTGATTGTGGAGACTGAAGCACTTGGAATGTTAAAGGAGGGGAAAAGTTAATCAGCTCCAAGCCATTGTGAAAAGTTAATATAATATCTAAAATAGGATTTCTGACTTACCTAAAAGTAAGTAAGTACCTGCTTTTTTAAGAGGAAATTAATCAAGCCTTTGTTGTTTTGGACTTCTATTGTAATTATTATTATTATTTCAATAATATTGTAAATATTATTATTATTGGACTCTGCAGCTCTCACTGTCCTCAGTGAAACCTGCAAATAAGCAAGTTTCTTTGCATACTTTCTCATCCTCCGTTCTCTGAGAGCTCCAAATTACCTGTTTTTTCATCCAGGCAGCAAATCAAAGTGCTGACAGAATACACTCAGGCAGGAGGCACCCACTGCATGTAGAATCTGACTTCTCAGCACCGACATTCCTCCTGAGCTGGGGTTACAGGACATCTCTCAGGTGTTCATGTCATTTTGTGCTAATTCCCCATCTCAGGATGACATATCACAAATCAGTGTTTGAGAGAGCATAAGTGATTAAAATTCAGATGTTTTTAATGACTTACTGACGCACAGCTGTTAGCGGCGACAACTGAATTTATTCGATCTGAAAGAGTAACACTTTTTTGCCCCAGTTTTCTCTAAGGTCTTTACTGGAAAAAAGCCTTATATGCTGCCAGATTCAGTGGTTTGCCCTGCTATTAATCCCTCACCCAGAAATTGGGGGGGGAAAAAGCACAGCTTCAAAATGCAAGAAAAACTGACTTTAATACAGCTTTAGCAATTGAAATCAGCTTTTATACCTTTGTCTTATAAATGACTAATCTCTATCTGTGGGTGTCCATTTAACCTGTGATACAACTTTAGAAACTGCTGGAGGCAATTTGTACTATAGGATCTGAAGTGATTAACATTAGGTACACACACATATATAAAGCATTTCAGTATTTGATGGGTTGCATCTCTTGGCTTTGGATGCCTTTTTCTCTTTTTTTAATGCTACAATCTCATCTGCAGGGTAATTTATGAGCACAAGCAAAGGTTACAGACTCACTAATTCAAGCTTCAACTGTTTTGGCATTTTTATACAAATGCTCATTTTCTTTGTCATACCATTTAGCAAAAAGGATCAATGTGATCCATTATCCTGCAACTGTTGTGTGAAAAAAAAAAAAAAAAACAAAAAGAAAATGTTTCTATCAAAAACGTGTCCCTTGGTTGTATTTTTTTGTAAACTAATTATATATGTCAGACATAATGTTGCCCTCTGCTATTACATTATGTTTCCAAATGTAATAAAGTTGGGGAAGTTTCAGTGCATGAAAAAAAACAAAGTATTTTTTCCATGGGCATTTGATATCCATGGTTGGAGATTTGCTCCTGGCAGAGAAACAAGTCCTTCTGCCTATACAATTCACATTTTAATTAAAACCAGGGCGTATTTCAGAAAACGTTGGGTATGTATATTATATATATTGAATTTCAAGTGTTATTTTCTTGCTGGTTCATCTTACAAATTAATGATGGAGTAAGAGAATGGAATTGGAGGTCATTTCCTCCACAATCTCTTTAGGTCCTCAGTTCTGCAGTTACTGGAGGAAGCAAAGCACATGGGAGTACAGTGAAATATGCAGACCTAGACATCCTAAGAACAGACTAAACACTTTTGAGTTTGCCTTGCCTGCAGCAGAAGTGTGTCATGTGGTAACCTGGGAAGCTTGCTTGGAAATGGAAGAGATATGAAACTGGGTTTGGCTCCTACAGCTGTGCATCCATGTGTGCACATTTGCGTGTTTTCTGTAGGGGAGAGGTAGAAAGCCCAAAATTAAAGGCAGGATGGCTAATTTTAGATAAGCTTGCTCTGCCATGAAGCATCAGCTGCTCAGCACTACAAAAAGTCCAACCTAAGGACTGCCAAATCACTGGCTCCTCTGAAAAAATGGGAGGACAGGGAAAGCTCTATCAGTATATAAGAAAAGTAGCCTTGTTGACTATGTGTAAGTATTGTTTCTTCTTGTCAAAATGCAAGATGAGTTTTGGAAGTTTTGAGTGGCAAGCACTCCCAAATTTAAGACAAAGCTTATTAAAGTAAAAATATTGCTGCCTAAATTACTTCTTGTCTTACTTGTTCCTAGAATCTTGTGCCTAAATCATTGTATTTTGTAAGAAACCATTACTCCACTATGTCAAATGGCAGCGTTACCTTTTCAGGTTTTGACTAAACTGGATTTGTGTTGGTTGCAGAAAATAGAATGGTTTGGTGGTGAAAACATCCAAAAAGAATCAGCCAGTCAGCTGTACAAACACAACAGTTGTGCCCCAAGTGCTAAACAGTAAGAAGTCATTCTCTGCCAGGGGGAATATTGGATTGCAGAGTGACAATCCTACTATTGAGCTGTCTACAAGGTGCAAAGAGGGGCCAAGGTGATTTAGCTGCCTACTTGAATAAATAAGTAGGTGTCTGTGCTTACACATGTAAGACACAGACACACAGAACAGTTCCATGGAGGCCAATACAAAACCCATGTGAATGAACTAAAAGCTGTGATGAACTGTGAAGGAACATTGGGAGCACGACCTGCTGGAAAAAGAGGAAAGGAAAGCAGAAATGAAAACTACAAATCATAGAAATGTCTGATCCAGTATGTGGATTTTTGACATGGGTGAGAAGGGCTGGAACTGGCTAACTCACCCAGAAATGCTTATGCAGTAATGAAAGGGGATTATAATTTGATGGAATTCTTCCAAAGGGTACTTTGTACCTATTGAAGTGTGGTTTCATTTGGCAGCTTCTCCTGACTTGAGGAGAACTTCCAAACTCTGCTGCTATAAGTCACAATCAAAAATATGACAATGTTAGAACACTTTGACCTTCAAAATAGGATTTGAGAGTATTAAATTACTGTACCTGTAACATAGTCATGTCTGCAATAACAATTGCAGGCAAAACGACAAGAGTCAGAATCCCCTTCTCCCTAAAGTTCCTTTTAGTCGAGTTTCATTCCTTTTCCTTTCCTCCTAGAGCTGTCTGTAGTTGGTTCCAGCTGAGTGAGCAGAGCAGGACAGTTGGCTTGGGCCTCTTCATGGCCTGGAATGCCAAATGTTCCTGCTTATTGTTCCCTCCCCCTGACAGAGGACATGCTGTTCAGTGAATCACTCTTATGGCCAGCAGCAGAACGTGACTTCAGCATCACCTTGCATCTTCTGTCTCCCAGTCCTGCTGTTTTTCTCGCCTCACAGCAATTAGGTTGCAGGCAGACCATCCTTCCTCATCCTCCACTCTTTGAGTTTCCTGGGGTTTGATGTGCTGGGTCGCTACCAATTGCACCCACATGGAAGAAGTGACACTGCCCTGCCTGGAAAACTTTCTTTGTGGGCAGCAATAATCCTTTGGGCTGCTGTTTCTGCCTGAATCCAGAAGCCAGTGAGCATGACACTCACTTACTGTAGGATGGCTGTAATACATAAAAACAAGCATTTTCTAGTTATATGTGCAGATGATTTATTTGTATTATAACCACATTTGTTAGTCTCTAGATGCATATATTTTGGGCATAATTTGATCTTTCACTAGATAAGAATGACCCTCTGGGAGAAAAGAGACTCATTCCTTTTTTTTTTACCTAGCACTGTTGATTTGATAGCATTAAATCCATCCAGTTTATTTGTATTAAGCATAGGACTATCTACCTAAATTTAATATGAGGGGGAAAAGTAGCTATCAATACTGATTTTCTTATCCTTAGCTTTGTGCTAGATTATAAAAGATCAGCCTGGCTTGGAGAAACCACTGCAGTAGGCAGGGCTGGAGCCCACGGGGTACAAGTTTGCCACCTCACTACAATGACTGTAGCTCACTGAGTCATTGAGGAGAAAGAGGTGCTCTGAAACCAGCAGAAACAACTGAAACAGGGAGGTCTGTGATCAAAACATGAGCCTTGAGAGAGATTTCAGGCCATGGTTTATTGGTAACTCAACCACTAAAGGATGTAGGCTAACTTGGACCTCATCAGTATTACTTAGAGATGCAGCCCAGTCAGTTATCAGAGTGTCTTCATCTAATTTGTATTATAATAAATCCTGGTAAGTACAGCACAAGCTTTTAACAGTGCCACAGACACAAAGCAATAAATGTGTGTTGGGTGAAAATACTAAAAGTATGTCTCATGTCTGGAAAGCTTTAATCAAAAATAGCTCATTATAAGCACTATTGTCAAGTTATAAACCTTGCACCACTTGTGATTGTTCAGGGGACTCTCCTGGGTATCCTGAAGTGTTTTAATTAATAGTTTAATAAAAATTAGTGTTTAATTATTCATTAACAGTTGAGCTGAGGGAATAACCTGTACAGTTGGTAAGTGTGCAGGTGATAAAAGGTTGGGGAGGAGCGCAAATGGATGGAAAAACTGAGGTAGAATTAAAGACTGTCTTTAAAAAATGCAGCTGAACAGAACCAGTATCAAGAATGCTCTTGGGAAGGAACAACCAAGAGTGCAAATATAACAGTGGAAATGACTGGCCAGCAATGAGATGACACCCCAGCAATATCACAGAGCTGATTCATGTTCTGATGATGTAACTGGTGAATCCTTCCTGAAAAATTGCTGCATGGCCATCCACATCCTGAACCTGGGGAAGAGAAAGAGCAGGGCTGCTCTGCAAGGGTGGGCATGCTGGGAGCCAAGGTGACCCCAGAACAGGCACTCCTCACCAAGGGGACACAGCCAAACACAGGCAGGCAGAGCCAGGTGCCCATAATGGGGCCAGTGACGGCCCCAGAACAGCGAGAGGATGAATCAGGGGCCACCCAAGGGAGCAGCCTGGAGCAAAAAATGACAGACATAATTTAGCAACATGGAGAAAAATTCACATGTACCAGAGAAAACAAGCAAATAATATAATTATTCTCTCAAGAAAACAGGAAAGTCAAACTTTAGAAGTCTAATAGCATTTTGGTCTCTGTACAAGATGCATTTAAGGCTGTTGATTTCTTTCCCAGGGAAATGACTTCCATTCTGTCCTCTCTAACGCGTGTATCTACATAAACAATCTTCTGGATTGGGCTTGCCCAACATAACAGCATCATTACCATCTCTTTTGCACAAAGCATTTTTACATTAGGGTCATAAATCAAGCTCCTTCTCACTCTGCCTTTTACTGAAGGCTTTTAATTTTTTTTCTCCCAGTCAAGTCTCACTCTTCTCAAAGACTGTACTGCAGGTCTTATTATGAAATTACCTGAAGACTGACAGTTGCCAGTGGCAAAAAGGGCCCCTGCTGTTTTGTAAAAGGCAAAATGTGTTTCTTTTCATCTAGACAAAAAGCCTTGCGTGATTATGGGGTTTTGGGTTGGTTTAGGTTTTTGTTTCTTTTTTTTAAATTAATACTTTAGGATGTTTATATCTAGACTAAAAAACATTTTCTATTAATAATGAGGAGCTGTGTCTACACTCTCACCTCTCTGATTTGCTGTTAAGTCTTTATCTCCTGATCATCCCAACTGTATCAGTTTGAGTCTGTTTGGACCCTGTTATGCAGAAAACAAATCAGTTCCCTTCAAGACAAAAGCCAGATGTGGATTTAGAGGTGATTTGTTGAGACCATTTCAAATAAGCACAATATCCAGGACCATACCCAGACTGGGATCTTTCTGTGCTGCATAGTGTTTTCCAGCAGATATTCCAGCCTCAAGGGCTCACAAACCTTTGTGCCATGTCCAAGGATGTGCAATTTATTCCCCCTTTGATATTAGGTTATCAAACTACCAACCCACTGATTGAGCCCTCATGTCAATTTAGGTCTTTTGAACCATAAAATCTCTAAAAACCAGTGATGATGTCTTTCAGCCCAATGGCCCTGTGTTAGGTGTGGACACAGCTGGTTGTTCACACTGCTCTAGATGGAGTCAACAGGAATATCATGGGCACCAGCCCTACTTCAGATGGAAGCAGGGAATTCTCAACAAGAGAGACAGAGAGACATCTTTTTCTGTTTGTTTCAGAGATTTGTGACTGGGGATTAAATTTTTTGTTTGCATTTCAGATTTTGTCAATGGCCTAGAGACACTCTAAGATTTGTCCTTGGTAGAAGCAGATCAGGCTCTCCTCAGCCTAGGGCAAGGCAGTTACCACTGGAGAGATGACAAAATGAAACAGCAAGATGAGCAGCCCAGGATGTATCCATTAGTTTTTAGCACAAAAGTCAGTGGTGCCTTGAACTCTCTGTAAAGACAAATCTGACCTACAGAACACCTATATTTGGATCCAGCTGCCAAAGGAAGACAGGTGAAAAGGGCATTAAGTGTGGAGCCTGCTCGTGACTATCTGTAGTGGCAGCCAGTACCTGTAAGTGTTGAGCCATCCAGGTCCCCTCGTGACAACAAAGAATGGGAGCCTTACAAATGCCATGGCTTTTCCAGAATGCAATCTGCTCTTTGGCAAAGCAGTTACACAGTCCATCGTGAACAAGAGCCTGGGCTCTGTGTGTATATGGCATTGGGGCACAGTCTGCTCTGCACACCCCAAATAAACCCTCTGTAGTCACCCAAAAGCCAGGAGTGTCCTCTGCACTTCGATATGTGATCTTTAATCAGCGGCAGCAGCGCCGCGTGTATATCTTGTTTTTAAGATGACCTATGAAGCTGTCAGCTGTAGCTGCTTGACCTATAACAGATAATGCCATCAGGAGAAACAAGCACTAAAATGAAAAATAGCTTTCCTTGCCTTGCCTAACATTGATCTGGCACTCCTAAAGGCTGGAGCTGGGCAGCACAACTGCCCACAGAGTGCAAGTTCACTACAAAGGTGCACCTTAATCACCTCTTTCTAATGGGCTTGTGTTTCTTCTCTCAATTCTCAGGTAACAAGTCAGGTCTGCTGCTCATTTGCCCTATCCTTGACCTTGAACTGAAATTATTTACTGGCTGTCCTGGTAGTTTGTTGGACTAGTGGCACACTCTTCTTGTTATATTCAGCTACAGGTAAGAAATAAGCAGACCACATTTAGCCATTTCAGTCATTTCAATCTACAAAATCTCCCTAATGGAACAAAGAAAAGGGGTGCTTAGATGCACTGAAACCTCATCTGGTTTCTAGTATGAAGACACTAAATTCAAAAAAGCTACCAGAAAAGTGTGAAAAGTATTATTCAGGAAAACCAGGCATTAGATTTACGGTGAGATTCTTTGGGTTTTTTAGATATTATCCTTCAGAAGCAGCTGCTATCTCAATGGCACACATCACTGGTTACAAGAAAGATTTCTGTTGAAAGCATGACATCTAATTTCAGAAAAGCAGTCATTAATTTCTGGCTTCAAAAGTCTGTAAAGTGTGTCAATCATTAATGCCAATTAACAAAATTTCTGAATGTAGCTGTAATTTAATCTCTAAAAAAAGAAGAGAGGATAAAACATGTCCTGGACATTTTCAGGGTTATATGGTTAAACTAGAGAGTTTTTCTCAAGACATTCTGCCTTCAGCTTCAAAATGTTTCTTGTCTTAAGTTGTGAAGAGCTTCAAACTGTTTGTGTTCTGAAGAGCTAATGTTAAAGAACCACTGTAACTGATAGAGGAAATAATAATTTTAGTGGAGCATATATCCACCAAAATTATGCCATTTAAAGAAGGAAAATTATTTGTGGATACACTCAAAAGAATAAACCTTAACCAAACATTATTGAGCACAGAGATTTGGGGGTTTTTAACAATCCTGATACAGCAGTAAAGGAAGATAGTTGCAACAGGATGGCAGTATTTCTGTTTCCCTAATAGTTCAGTAATTGGAAAGCACAGTCCAGACGTAACTTCTTGCTCTTCAGGGGTTTCTCATCTTGCAACAGTTCTAACCTCACGAACGACCAGTGCCACAATCTCCTGCTCCTTCTGCTCATTACAGGCTGTTCTCAAACAGGCTTGGAGCCACAGAGCAGCAGCAAGAAGAGCTCTCTAAACAGCTTTCATGGCAGTCCTGAAGACACAGATGCTCTGGTCCCAAGCCCTTTTGTCTCCATTTAAGAGGAGGGCCTGAAATGGGCTGAGGTTAATGCTGTGAGGGGCAGTGGGAAGAAAGCAGCACTTTGTGTTGCAAGGTGTGCAGGCACCCGGACTTTGAACTGCTTTATCCATCCCCAGCACAGGCAGAGCTGACCTCTGCTGGAATCAAAGAGTATAGAAAGTAAATCAAGGGATTTCATTTATGTCCACATGAAGAGAGGTACATATTTTTGGCGAACTCCTTATTCCTTTTTGATACCTGTTTGCAGAAAATCCCGTTTAAATTCTTCTCTCTCAAGACCTATTTGTGAAGGCTGGTGGATGCAACACATGACAAATGGGGAAAACAACACCCCAGAAGCACAGGGTCTGTGTTGCATCCACTTGTGTCTGCTTTATTTGGACATATCCTGAGGCCAGGATGGAGAAAGAGGAGGATGGGTCCTGATTCTCTTTGGAAAATGCTTTCCACTGCAGACACAGAGATGCTTCTCTCCCTTTAAGGACTCTTGGTCTCCACTACTGCAGTATCACCTGGGTTTTACTGAATGTCCATCCCACTGCAGCCTATCAGGTGGGAAATGTGACAATTCCTTTCATTTTATTAATTCAGAGGGAGAGACAGATCCCTATGGATGATATAGGTGGTCAGGGAGTTTGCCTCTCCT
Source organism: Notiomystis cincta (assembly GCA_013398075.1). Classification (NCBI taxonomy): domain Eukaryota; kingdom Metazoa; phylum Chordata; class Aves; order Passeriformes; family Notiomystidae; genus Notiomystis; species Notiomystis cincta. Next base: position 95,624 of record VZRX01019261.1, on the reverse strand, counting down.
CTCCCCAGATAACACAGGAATGATGCTGACTGACTTCTTGGGTGTATGGTGAGGATAAACTGGTGACCCTCTGCAGTTATCAGGACCATTGCAACAAACCAAATCAGCTCATAACAGTCAAAGAGGTTTTTAGAAATTGCTCACCTCTGCTCCATCAGAAAAGTCACCAGAAAAAGCTCGTTATGAAACACTGGGAAAAAATTGGCCAGAATTTATCTGGGAAAATATAGAATTAAAATGGACTTAAATGCAGAAAGAGGACAAAGCAGCTATTTTTCTGACCTGAAGGCATCAGTCTGCTGGAGTCTGACTTCCACATATCAAAGAGGCATGTAACCAAGAAAGAAGGGAACAGTACATCTATCTTCACTTCTCTCATAAATCTGGCAGGTACCTTGATGGAAGTGGCACAGAAATCTGGATTAAAATTCAATGCAACAGCATAGAGCCTAAGTTAAAGTTAGGCAGACAGAGAGATGTGCTGAAAATACATATAGGATGAAGCAGCAGTTATACAGGAAGGAGCACTGGAAACTTCAGGAGCTACTTTAACTCATCAGAAATTACATAGAAATGTAATTATGACTTTTTTACTGCCAATTCTTTTCATAAAAACTGGGCTTTTTTTAGGTGTGGCCAACTAGTTTGTTCTCTTAACTGTTACTGAGAGAGCTACTTATGCAATGATTTAGTGATGCCTTTTCTGCATCTTAATACTCGGTACACCTGTGACTAAATGATTTTTACTTTCATTTTTTATTGAGACAATATTGTGCAGACTTCTTTGGCAGGAACCTCACATAAAGCTCTGTCTGTGGAGCCCAAACACATTTACTTTCTGGAAACTCATCCATTTAATCTAGAGAAGCATAGATCATTTGAAGAATGATAAAATTACATGGTCAGCCTGAAAATTAGGCCATTTATATGAAGAGGTTTGCTCTTATGCAGCTGTAGGTATGAGTCACTGACCTAAAAAGTTAAGGCATTGCAGGGATATTAAGAAAATAAAAATAAAGAATTTAATAAATTGGTGAAGTAATGAAAGAAGGCAAGAAAAAAAATACTTGTTTGTCCTGACTGAAACAGAAAGTTTCTTTCTGTGGTAATGAGAACAGCTCATACTCCTCATGTTTCCTGTTACAAATCTTCTGGCCCAACACCTGTCAAGAGCAATTGTTGGATGTTCTGCCCTTTAAGGAGCTGTAGGAATCAATGATCAAGGATCAAGAAGTATTGCTCTTGCTTTCAGTAAAGAAGACTTTGTCACCCTGTCTTCTTTCTTCAGACTCTTCCTGCCTGCAATAGCTGCCAGCTCAGAAACAGCTGAATTGCAGCAAGGAAATATCCAGGAGGGGTAGAGAGGGCCTTGTGGGCAGAACTGTTCTCCTTCTCAGACACAGCTACCTCCCAGCCAGGGAAGAGAGGATAGTTTTGGTTGAGGGTAGAGAGGGGAAAAGAAGGGGAGAACAATTCCTTTCTTTCTTTCTTTGCATCATCACCTAACTCTAAAACCTATCCTAAAAGTGAGAATCAGTTTTTCTTCTGTCTTTGTAGTGGAGGGAACTAGAAGAATCTGTTCTCACCTCTCATTTGGTGCCTTTGAGGGAGAACTGTGTCACTATGATCTCTCAGGGCAAGAGCCTCATCTCCAGCATCTACAGGGGAGCAGCTCATACACTGCAATAAACTGGCTTGGAGTCAATTCAATTTAGATCAAAGTGATGATAATGCCTTAAAGGAACTAAAGAGGCGATTCGAAAGACATTCCTGCCTTCTGGAAGATTATGCAGCTAGTTTCTCTTATCCTTTAGGTTTGTTTGCAAATTTAGATTCCAACTTACTTCTAAGTACCCCTTGCTCAGTCACAATGTTTTTTGTGTGCAAATGCTTGTCTGTTTTATACCCTGTTTTATCTGTGTGATTGCAGAGGCCAGTGGGTCCCTATCAAGCAAAGGTAATACCTTAAAAAATAAATTGGGAAGATATAAATATTCCTAGTGCAGTCTCTGTTTTTCAGATTTAGATTCTCTGTGCTAGGGAGGAGGCTGTACCACAGACTGTGCCATGGGGCTCTGTGTCTGATTACAGAAGTAAATCCTTATTTAAATAGGTTTTCCTACTGTTAACGTGCTGCCTCTCAGACACAGGCACAGACCACCACCATCTCTTTATGTTCTTTGTTGGAGACTTGTAAAGGCAGGGGGCTTCTTTTGGAGAACAAGGTTGGATCACACCATCTGAGGGCCCTCTCCTCCTAGCACTGTGCTGAGGAAACCAAGCTAGGGGAGGTACAAAAGCTGCTGCTACCTCCAGCCTCACACCGGCTGGTTCTGGAGTTCTCTCCCTTGCCTGGTTCCTCTAAAGGATGGGCATGGAGCCCACCTTGCCCTGGAGAACCTGCTCCATGCCAGCATCTGCAACAGGCTGCAGGGTGCATCTTCCTTAGCAAGAGGCAGCAGCTGGGCTGGACTCAGGGGTAGTCCCTGCTTGTCTGGAGTAGGGATGCAGAAAAGTCATTTCTGAGGCAGAGGAATCATTCATGGATTGCAAAAGTTCAGGAAGTCTGAGCTAGGCATTCCGGTAAAAGCTGTAATCAGATTGCAAATATACATATTAATATAGATATTAAACACAATCCTAAAGAAGATACTAAATCAAAATGCAATAGGATAAACACAGATGATGAGAAAAAGATGGAATAATTGCAAGCCAGAGACTGAAACTTAACTTCTGCTATACTGTCTACGTGTTTTTCCCTCATACCACCCCAGCATTCTTGTTAGACCTCTCTGAATCACACTTGTGATACGCTGTCAGTTCAGCAGCAGCAGAGCTGGGGATAAGGCACCATGATTAAATCCTCACAGAGACTGTAACAGAATAAATCAAATTATGTAAGTAGTTAATTTTCATAATTTGAAATTACTTGTCTTTTATGCAGTCAGAATCAATCTAGGCTATTAGTAACTACTTTGGAGTATTTTTGGACATAGTTTATGAATGCTGTAAGGGAAGGCAGCAAGCCATTTTTGTCAGCAGGTTTGTAATACTAAGTCTTGCAGTGGGTTATACTCAAAAGTCACCTCAAAAGTGATGGCATAATGGTCAGTTCTGGGAAACCAGCACAGACAGAAAAGTGCAAGCAGGAATCAGAGAGGTGGTTTGAGAAGGGAAGAAGGGCAGAGAGCACATGGAAAAGCTTTCCACCCTGCAGAGAGCCCAAGGCTGCCCCTTCCCACAGCTCTCAGAGTCACTGCCAGCCTACAGCTCAGAGGGTTTGGGTTTAACGTCATCCTTTGCCAAAATGTGTGACCTTGGTGTCACCATTTAGTCTCCCTGTGTCTCACTGTCCTGACTCATAAAGCAAGGTGAGGAGCATTCCCCTGATTAACAAAAAGCTGGGAATAAAAACCACATTGAACAGTAAAAGGTGCCTGAGCTCTGTAAGGATGGGCCATTGCTCACACTGACAGGTCTTCCTGTGAGGAGCTTCCCTGCAGCTTCGAGTCAGGGCTACTCAATCTGTTCTCTTGGTATGGGAATAGGCAAAACACCTGCAAATAAGTTGTAAGCAGGACATGCAGTTCTGGAAACCTCCACATAAGAAACCTGCCTCTGATTTTATCTACAGCCAGCCATAGGTTTAAAGGATGAGAATTCACAAATGGTGGATTGGCCTTACAGCTCTCCCCTCCCACCAAGCTGACAGAAGGCTTTCACAGCTGGCTCTGCAGACCTTCACAAGACCTTTCTATCTTCCCTGCAAGCAGTAATGTCAACTGAACATTTATTTTCAATGTGGTTTTTCATCACTGAAACGTTGACACTTTAATTATCAGGAGGCCCTGCACAGGTTGGAATTAGAAAACAATTACGAGTACTTATCATAGAGCTTAGTACAGCAACTCCCAAAAAGTTATCTGAGCAGTGACACTTTTGAAGCTTGCTTGCTGTAGTTTTTGTTCTTACAAAAGTTTTCAGTCATTCTGTTCCCTCACACAGATTCTCTAATGTCTAATAACATGTTGAACACATGCTGTGGCCTTTCCATTAACAGGGGCTTGCCTTGTTTTCATCAAAGGCAAAGGGACTCTTGATCTCTCTGCAAGTTTAGTTGAAACTGGGCAACGAGTTCAAAAGGAGCTCATGGGGACTGACAATGGCACAATCTTGTAACTGTTATTTCCCAAGAAAACTGGATTAAAAGGAAGCATCTGGCTATGTGGTAGGCTAATTCAAATCTTCCTTTTTGTCAGTTAAAAAAAAAAGTGAGAAAATATAGTTTTATACAATGTTTACTAGCTGAGCTTCAGCCAGAGGGAAACTCACTCCCCAAAATATTTTTTTTTCTCATCAGTGGGTCTAGAAGAAGGGCAGGTTTATGTCTTTGGACATACCTAGAAGAAATTACTCTTTTAAACAGTTCCCTCTTTTATTAATTACTGATAATTTGCTTTGTCAGGGGTTTCCATGGCACGGTGTCTCCTTTGAAATAATTGCAAAATCATTCTCTCTTTAAGGTTGTTTTGAGCAACATGCTAGAAGTCTCCCATAGCCTGGTTTCCTACTGGAATTTTTATCCTTCTTGATTATAGGCTGTGTTCCCATGACAATTCCTGTACTCATGCATCCCAGAATTAGCTCCTAACACATTCCAGCCTGATGGTACGTTAAGCCCACTCAGTGCTCTGCAAACTACATGTACACTCTAGGCTCTGAATATGTGGGGAGAGGAAGGTCCCTAATTTGGGTATTATGGCTATGGGATTCGAAGATGGGAGAAGGGGTGGACAGAAGGTAGTGGAGGAAATAAAAGATGCCTAGGTTTATTCCTTTTTAAGGTTTGTTTTTTTTTTTAAATAGAAATGCCTCATGTCTGCAGGCTAAAGAAGGGTATGTAAGAGTAGTAAGTATAAACTTTTGGTGAAATGGAACACTTGCTTGAAAATGACATCACTTTAACTTCAGAGTCAGCTGACTCAGAAAGCAGTTCTGTGTTTTGAGTTAACTTCCTGCAGCTTTCCTTCACTGAGCCCTCAGTTTACCTGCAAGCTCCCCTGTGTGACATTCCCACTTTAAACACTGCAGCATTCCAGCTGCAGAGCTACACTCTTCCCTAGAGATCTCATCTTGGTCCAAACCTGAGGAATCCTAGTAGAGACCCCTTCCAAAGGAAAGCTCTGCTCAGCCCTACCTGCCAGAGGAGTGCCAGAGCTGATGGCAACATCCAGCAGTGCCAGAAGCTGAGAAGGGAACACCTGGATACTCCACAATTGCAAAATAAGTCAAGGTCCTTTGACAAAAAAGGCTCCCAGTAGGTGCTGGTTTGGCTCCAAATGGCACTGATGGATTATTAGGAAGATCACCATTGCATTCCCATGTTTTGTGGACAGCATTAATGTTTCTCAGCCAAGGCACAATGCATTCCAGCCAGACCTCCTGATGGATGGATCTTCATGGACATCCAGCACTGCTACCAGAACACATTCAACCACTACAGCTACTGAGAGAGCTGCTCACTGACTTTTCCATCAGCAGTTACAATTCACAGTTTGAAGCTGTTCTGAGGCTTTCTAGATGTTTTTGCCCCCAGCCTGTTTTCAAGAAGCTGTCCAGACTGGAGAAGCAAAACTCTTCAACATGTTTCCATCTGAGAACAGCCTACCATCTTACCATCTGTCACAACAGCACTTTCTAACATTTTCTTCTCCCTCTTGGTGCTTCTTATGCCTCTTCAAAGTTTGCCCTCTGGCATTCTCCAAATGGCACAGCAGTGTTCAGCAGTGAAATATACCCCTTGGGACACTTGCATTTGTGGAATATCAAGAATATCCTTCCTCCTAGATTTTTCTTGCTCAGTAAGATGGTACCACAAGCGTTAAAAAAAAACCCTCAAAGCTTATTATAATTCAAGCATGGTTACCATGATATCAGGTACAGGAGAAAATGCAATTTGAGATTGTAGTTTGCTTTACAGTTTGAATGATGCTCTGAGCTTTCAGCTACCTTTAACTTCTACAAGATACATTATCCGAACTAAGTTATGTAAAGATGCCTACAGATTTCAAGATACTCAGTTTGCATTAATCACAGTCTCACACTATTAATGATTTGAATTCAGAAACAATAGTGCAAAATGTCTATTTTTTGCTATGCAATTTGTGCAGACCTTTGGATGACCTAAACCCAAATTTCAAGGATAATACATTCAGAGGCAAGAGTTTCTCTCCAAGGGGTCACCTATGAAAGGAACACTGACCTCTCATCCTCACAGAACCTCTGTGAGAAGCTGCCTACAGAATAATTGCTGTCTACTGCACCAGCTGCCATCACCCTCTCAACAAGACCCTTTCTGTTCCTTTGTGACAAATCTCCTGATCAGATCTGTCCCACCTCAGGGGCAGCCCATAGAGTTGGCACCAGTAGGTTCTACTTATTTCTTCAACTTTCATCCATTTTCTAGCAATTCAAAACCATATAGGCACCCTTCCCAGTCCCTGTGCCAGTGCTGGTCTCCAGGCTGAGCCCAGGAGGACACCATAGGAGGGGAATTCCAGGAGTGAGGGAAAAACATTGCATTAGTGTTGCTATGGAGATGAAAATTAGCACAATAACTATTGTGTTCTGTTTCAAAGCTTCCCAGTCTTCAGTTTTAACTCCTTCCCCTACCCTACCACTGCTTCAGTTCTGTCCCAGCAACATTCCAGCACATCTGACAGATTTCTGGGCCAGGAACTGGATATGGAATGGCAGAACACATAAGAACCTGAAGTCTGAGCAGGGACCAGAAAAGAAGGAGAAAAAAGTGAGGGAAGGCCTTGTAAAAGGAGAGGATAAAATAAAATCAGGGAAAAGAGAAAATAAATATTAAAAAAAAAAAGAAAAAAAAGAAAAAATAATTTTAAGAGGCAGATATATGGAAAAATTGCTTTTGAAGACAGTGCAGAAACAAAATTGGAAAATACTTTGGTACCATATGGTCACTGTCTACCATTCCTTAATGAAGCCCTGCTCCTCACAGAGAGCAATGCACAGGCTGTGCATGCTCAGCAGTGAATACTGAGATCTCTTGCTTCCAGCATGCAACAGCCTCTCACTTTTCTTCAGCACTGAGAGAAAAAGCAAAGCTTCTAGGAAAGAAATATAACATCATGCTTTCTTCTCAGAGGAAGAGCAAAAGTTAGAATTAATTTGATAATTTTAAGGTTTTCCACATCCACATGGTTACACTGAATTAGGCGGCTGTGCCACTTCTGATAGGGTTTATGTTTCAGTTCCCTAAAGCTTTCACTTCTTATGGATGAGTTGTTGTTGACCTGAGTTCAGTCCTTTCCATAAAATCACCTGGGCTGTAAAAGTAATGCCCTGCCATTCTGCAGAAGCACTGGATAAGCATTCAGGCAGGGTAATAAAGATTCAGTGAAGCTTGTAGTTGAAAATTAGGAAGATGAGGCATTTATGATCAACTGGGCTTCACAACTACCCACAGGGGCAATAGAAGCAGCATCACCAGCTCTGTAAAATGTCTCTGAACACACCTTTCACCCATGGAAAATGTTGTCTCTTGCTGCCACAGCCCTTGTTCAAACCTCAGTGAACAAGCCTTGCTCTGTTTGTTACCTCTGGCTCTGCAGCAAGCACCACCTCTGTTCTGCCACTCTTCCAAAATCTCATTCCTCTGCAGCCACTGAGGGTACAGCTGAAATTTTATTTTGCCCAGCCAGGAAGAGACACCACAAACCAGGCAATGAGCAGAGGATAGTATACAGGAGAACAGCAGGTCCTGCCCAGCCACAGGGAAAGGGGCTTGAAAAAAAGGGTCCAAAATGGGGGATATTCACACTTATGCCAGGTAATATACCCTCATCCCACATCACATCCATTCCTGAAAATGAATACTGATTTCCTGAGCCCAGAAACTGAGCTATTGGAAGTTCATTTGGTGCAGGCAGAGCTCACAAAGACCACCCCTTAGACTTTATCCTCTTTTGTCCAGACTGGCAAAGCCACTGACTGTTGTGGCCACCCGTCTGTGCCATGGCATGCCCAGAGACAGCAGGGATCTCACTGCATCACCTTCCCTCCCTGCTGCTGACAACCACTGGAAAATGGGCATGGTTTGCAAAAGACACATGAATGATACAGAAGACTTTTGGTCTCCAGTCTCAGCATTCCCAGAGCTTCCTATATGGTTTCTCACCATCCTTTGAGGGGGAAAAAAAACCACAATAAATTTTCTCCAGCCCTTTAATATGAGAGAGACTAACCAGTCATGAGACTAGCATTTTTTGGGGTGCTATGGTGTCAAAGATGCACTGAAGCACAGATTTAAAAGGAATGACAAATCTTGGCTATTAGTTGCTGTGCAAAAATTTTCAAATAAAGCCATAATTTCTTGTAATTTGCATTGTAGGCAAGTTTCAAAAGCAGGGAGATGAATGTTTTCCCTTCAAGAATTTAAAGAGGAGGAAAAACCTTCACTCATTTATTGATTTATAAGGCATATTTTGTGGAAGCTCAAGAAAGTCAAAAACCAGAATAGGGTTCAGTGAGACTCTCAGTTCAACTATAATTCTACCGTTACCATCTCATTTCCATATCCTTTTCCTCCTTCAGCCTCGCAAAGGAAAATAACTTCAGACTGAAAGTCCTACATCTGTTACTTCTGAAGGCTCATTCCCTTGCTTTCTTGTGATGAACTATGGAAACAGCTTTCTGAGAAAACTTCAAACCAGACACCAAACACAGGCAGAAAAACTGCTCTTTCAAGCTCAGAAAGTTAAGCAAAAGCTGTTGCTAATCAATCCTTTCAATTAAAGTTTATCCAGTCAACAAAACATCAGATTATCTTCTTATTAAAAGATTATCTTATTAACAAATGATGAGTTTAAACTTGAAACTCACACTATGGAATGGCTGAAGTCTGAAAATACAGGAATCATGGGGTTGGGTGAGCACGCTACTAATTACTCCTTCTCCTGAAAGTCTCATTTTCTTTTTATGAAATATAATCCATAAAGTTGTAACAAATAACTGAGATCTTTCTAACTGAGGAAGTTTCAGGAAAGGGAGAAGCAGCAGGGTAGGGATTTTATTCACATGCCAACAGCATGGTATATGAAATGTCACCATGAAGTTCCAAAACTGCACTGAAGGTCTTGCTTGGCAGCTGATTATTTAGGGAAGATGTGTATCTGTTTAACTCTCTAGCAGTGCTGAAAGTTTTAAGTGTAAGTCAAAATCATCTTTTACCATGTTTCCCTCTCACATTTTTGGAAGACAAAGCAACGAAGTCCTTTATTTTGTGAACCTTAAAGAAAGACAAGAGATGATCAAGAGATCTTTTTTTGGCTACTGTATCCTAACCTTTCTGGATTTCTGAGAAGTTTTGTCTTTAGGATGATTTACTTATCTTTATCCCTGGACTTTTATGTACCACAGAGAGAATGCAATTTTTTAATAACAGAGAGCATGCTCATGTTTCTATTCAGGGGTCACTTTGTAGACAAAACACTTGTATGAATGCATAAATTAATTCTCAGTCACAATGAAATAATCCACATATCCAAATTACAAACACAGTTTTGGAAAATGCTATGTTAGGCTGGGGCCATACTGTCTTAATCTAGAAATTCACATCCTGATGATGTCACTGAGAGAGGACTGCTTTTGCAAGGATGATGAATTTCATTTTTCCCTGTAACATCATGAATGCTACTAACCAATCCATCTAATTTTGTGCAGTATTGATACTAGTATTATGTCACAAATAAAACTTAGCCTGATGTATCAGGAACCTGGGCATCATCCATATTAACAAATCCTTAAAAAAGAAAAATTATTCTGTGCTTTTCTTAAGCCTTAAAACAACATGGTCAATGTTAAGGTACAGGGAACTTTCCTACCTTTAGTGGATGAGTTAGTATGTTATGAGATAGCTCAGATGGGTCTGGTACTTGCAAAGCCATGCCTGGGTCTTTGCTTCTGAACTCTGCCTGGATGAAAAGCAGTAGAGCTTCTCAGGGTGCTCCATCCCACCTGTACCAACACATCCTATAGGAAACTTGCTGCCTCCCTGGGCTCTGGCACGAATGCCAGAGTGGTGAGTGAAAATATCTCAGGTGATGTATGCAGGCTGACCTGTGTCAGTTTGACTCCTGAAGAGGCAGAGCCCTGCCACAGGGCGCAGCAGAGAGCTGCTGGGTGGTGAGGCTGCTTTCTCTCTTCCAAGGAATGCTGTGCACTTGGCAAACAGAGTTAAGCCTTTTGCACACGATGGCACACGCTGGGGGGGTCTCTCCACTGTCACATGTAAAAATCATCAGTGTTGCACCAGGCACTGTGCTTTGACTGTGGTGGGGTTTTTCATTTCAACTTTCCCGTACGCTCAGCCTTTCTCAGCTTTGATCACAATGCAGTACAGCTAAAGGCACCTGAGAAACATTGCTAGGCAACAGATGCTGCAAAGGACAGCCTCCCCTCCCCTCACACCCAGGTGGCAGGAGACCTCACAGCGCTCCAAGTCACCTGTTACGAAATATTCAAGGCAAAACCTCCCTAGTTTTATGAAGGCGGTCAGTTCGGGCAAGAAATTACTCTGAGAGTAGGAGCTGAAAATGAACTGCAGTAGGAAAAAAGAGGCAATTCAAGGAAATGAAAGAGAAACATGATGGGAGACAACAAAAGGCAACATTAAATAAGGAGTTATGAGATGTGTGGGAGCAGGTAGAGAATATGAGGAATGAAATTAGCAAAACACGCGTACAAAACAGACTTGAAAACTTCTGTGTTAGCCATAAATATATCTAAGCTTAATTTACTGTCCCTGTTATAAAAGTTTATTTATTGCTAAAATTGTGGTTAGTGTTCATTATACACCACCCTACCAAAAATTATGTCTACCATGAGGAAACCAATACTACTGTCGTGTTTTTCTTCTGAATTACCAGAGTACTTCACATTCATTTTTGCTCAATCCATAAATGTCATCCATAGAGTAAATAGAAAAGTTTTATTTCATCACCATTTAGGAGTGAATATAGAAACTACATAAAGCCACATAAATCTTTATAGAACACAAATGGGTATTTCACCCAGAATATATCTTGAAAGCCACATATAAACAGAAAATGGTACATACTAAGCCATGCTGAGTAAGTGAAGGGAATGTTGCCTCTATCTAATGAGAGTTTCCAACAAAAACAAGCTGCTAGAGCAACCTGACCTGGAAGCTGTGAAGCACAGTGCAGTACCACATTTAGGAAATGTGTTTTCATCATTTGAATCCTTGATTGCTCTTTTAAATGTGTAAATAGGCTTGCCCAGTAGGATGAACAGTGGCAACGAAACACAGATGTTGGTTATGAAGAACCAGCAAGAAAGTACTGAGCAGCAAATTAAGCTGAGTGTTAGAAATTAACAAATGCAGACTTACAGTGAAAATTAGACTTGGCAAAGGATATTAAAGTAAACTGTGAGGAATGAGTTACTGTGCAGACAGGACAGAGATTAAAGTTAATCTGGGTACAACCCAAAAACTGTGTAAATAGTCTGTGCCTCATTTCAGTCAGAGGAGATGATGTTGAACATGGAACAAGAGACAGAATGGCTAAGGGGAATCAGGTTAGGAAAATTGCTAAGGAGCTTATTTGGTCTTTTGAGACCAAATAATCATCTCAACAGAATTCTGAAAGAACAGGATGCAAAATAGCAGGTAGAGAAAATACTTTCAGTAATTCCACTGTGTCAATCCATTCTTAAGTGACCACACAACTGCAAAGAGGTGGCTGAAAGACTGAGTTTGCCAAAGCAGCAGCTTTGGCAGATAAGGATTCTGTCAACAAACACAGTTGAAGTAAAAACCAGAAAAGGGAAAATAATATTTTAGCTAAAGGGTAATGTTGCCATGAGAGCAAACACAACATGAAGCTAGAAGAACATATCCAACCTTCAGTGCAATGAGGTTGGATTTGGGGAACAGTCTTCTGAGGGTAACTGGCATAGAAATATCTAGATATGGAAACTGATGGGTTTGGAAAATTAATTTAGAGATGATTTGCCTGAGGTGGGTAAAAGAGAGACCGTTCCTAGTCCAGCAACAAATGGGTCTGTTCTTTCTATTCCCTCAGAAGTCAAAGGTTGCTGTTCAATGTGCTGCCATGGCACAGACTGAGGTCTGCCAGTTCTTGGAGAGGAGGGAGGAAATGAAAAGTCAAGCCCTGTGTGCTGTCACAGGGGTTGAAATCCCTACATGGCTCGCCCTCCCCTCATGGAATTGACTGTACCTGTGCTGCCCAGATGAGAGACACACTGAGGGAAAAGCAACCATTTCCTCTCTATTACTTCTTAACTTTAACAGGGTTTATGCAGTTTGTCAAACCTAAACCAAACTAACTGACAGTGTGGAAAAATGAGAATAGAACGGAAGGCATGAGTCTCTTCAGATAATTAGTTATGCTTTTCAAGTTTCAAGTACATGGGATATTCCCTCCAAGGGTTTAACCAAACCTGAGTATGTTTTGTTTGGGAACTCTTCAGCCAGCTCTCTCTGCCACTGACATATCACTTTGATAAGTCCCTTTTTATTTGCTTCAACATACCCAGTTAAAATATTTGACTCATTTCACAAATGCCCTTTAAGGTTTCTTATTAAAAAGCTTTGCAATAGTCCAAGGGAAAAAGAGTTCTGCAAATAAAGAATAATGTTGACTATTCTATTTTTGGAAAACGAGAGCAGTGCCAAATAGCCTGCAGCAGTCTGATGGCAAAATTCCCCATGCCCTACCAGGCAAGGTCACTGGAGTTGTGCTTGCCTGTTGACACAACCTTTTAATGCATACAGGCATTTAAAATAATTATTTTGCATGTCAAGCCATATCTTCTTCTTCTAAGTTCATTTCCACTGTGTAATGGATGGCTTGAAATCCAATTTAATTCATTTTCTTGATGCAATTTTCTTCCATGTCTACTGCTCTCAGTGCATATTAGATCTTTACTACTTCTGAATGCATCTTATTAAGTAATAATTGCAAAAATATATATATATACCATAAATTTAAATTCTGTAATTTCTCCTTTCAGTCAACTCTAATGTTTGTCATTTCTGAAAGCTTAAAAAAAATCTGTTGAATAAGTATGCACTTCAACTGTTCTTCAAACCCACTGAACAAAGACATTTCATAGCTAACTTGCATTTATTTATCCCTAAAACCAATTCCATTTTCTATTGAATCTTCTTAATGTTTTTATTTTGCCTTTATAACAACTGATATGCAGTTATGCAATTCAATTGGATCACAGAAATTTTTTTCAAAGCTGGAAATGAAATTTGCTAACATCTCTTTTCTCATCCTCAGAACATCAGTTTGAGATATTTGAAAGACTTGCTACAAACCAAAGTTAGAGTGAAACAAGAGAACTGGGAGTTGTGGGAACAGCCAGAGAATCTGCTCTCCTTCTAACCCTGAAGTATGAAGGGGTCTGGAGGGATGCTGGCACATTGTTACCCTTACATCTCACATGGAGGAGGGTTCAGGAACTGGGTTTTAGGCAAGGGTGTTCTGTTTGGTTTTGCAATCCTCTTACGAAGTTCCTCCTGCTTATGCAAGACCAAATATTCAAAATATTCAACTTTAAGAAGAAAATTCTTAATTTATCTGCTTTAAAACAAAGCAAATGACAACCACACACAAAAAAAAAAAAAAAAACTATCTTAAATCTGGCTACCTCGCAGACACTAAATTTCACAGATCTGTCCATTAAAGCTGTTTTTTTCTGCAATTCTGTTTCACAGAAGGAACAGGCTATTTATCAACACGTGTTTCACATTGCATTTGAAGGTGTTCTGTACCCAACTATTTTGTTCTAAACAGTTTTAATTTGATCACAATGAAATCTTCAGGAGAATGTGGAAGTATTACCTACTCCCATTTAAATGATAGTTCTGCCTGCATAGTGGCCATAAAAGCAGCAGGCAGGAACTTTATTAGTTGTTGTCTGTCAGTTGTTCCATGTAAAGTAGACATTATCTGCAAGTTAAATTTGGGTTGGTTTCCCCAATCTGTCAATGCTACCAGCTCAGGCTGACAATCAAGCAAAGTCCTTCTCATGCATAATTACCTTTAATGAAGAATCCTCTGGCCCAGTTGTTTCACTGACACTTGAGCATTGTTTCCTGCCAGTATTTTTTGCACAGCCAGTACAGACCAGAACTCAATAAACAATGCCAATGACACACAAGAAAATGTTGAACCCGGTTTACTGTCAGCACATCTCCTCTGCTGGGCTTGCATACCAAAGAAAATAGTTAAAACATCAGTTTGAAAGGCAAGCAAGTAGCTGTGCCTTTGAATACACATAAATAACATCCTGAGTAGGTGGCAATTTTACATCGAAGTGGGAGATGTTAGATAAAGTCTCTTCTCAGAGCAGCTTTTGAAATACCTGGGACTGAGTGCTGCTTTCACATTCATTTTACTCTGCCCTTTGCTGAACATTTGTAGTACTTCCTCTTTACTCAACCTCATGGAAAAAATTTCTAGGACAAATAAGTTTTCAGGGCTTGGATAATTAGACAATTAGTTTAGTTTTCTTTTTAGTGGCTAATGTCTCACTTTTCTTTTCATCCACTTTTGGCCCTAGAAAGTCGGAAAGTTTTATATGCATTGTGCAGCGGTATCAGCACGGCCTGAGCACAGGTAGAGTGTTCTTTATCTGATACAAGAAGCAGTTATTTTAAACTGGAAGCAACAAACTGATAACTGCTACTTAAAGAATGAAAAATGTGCTTCATAAAATATGCTTCACCACATAATATTTGTCTTATATAAAACCCAGAGGGCCAGATGTTGATTTTCATTTGGAACACAGGTCAGGAATCCCTGCCAGTGTGAGGTCAATACTCAAGCCCTCATGAGCAGGAGTGAGCTGATCTCCCCATTTCTTTGCCTTTGTTCATACAGGGTAACATACACTGGTTCCTGCTATCAGTATTTCCTTTTCTCGTACTGCTATCTGCTTTTCACAGTAATTTATGGAATCACGTTACACACCACTATGTAGTAGCTAGGAAACACCCATAAATTCTGCCCTGATGAAAGGCCACTGTGCCACACATAATATCTGTGAGACATTTATGCTGTACCCACTCACCACCAGAAGTCAGCCAGTCCCTTATGCCTAAGTGATTGCTTTCAGTGGCAGATGAAACTGTCTTCCCTGCTTCTCGAGATGCATGAATTTTTCAGCTTATTGGGGTTGTTTTGGAGAAAAGGGGATCAAAGTAAAGATGATGATAAATCTCTCTAACTCCATCCATATCAACATCTTCAGACATAAAGATGAAGAGCTTTAAGTATGTTTGCACCAAGATTCCTTCAGCATTACACTGATCTGCACAAAATGATATATGTACTAGTGTCAGTGCTGCAGAACTTTATAAACACACTCAAAGATGAAAGTGTCAGTTAATAGCAAATAATCCAAACATTTGCTAACACAGCCAACAGAGGACTGTTTAAAACAGACAGATTGTTATTTACAGCTGTGCCAGATGGGACAGTTTGAAAAATGTTTAACTGCTCTTTCGTTAACATTGAAAATATATTCCTCAATACCTTCAAATAGTTTTAAATTGCTGAGATTTTTATTTTTTAAGTAAAATTTATCTTCAAATATTTTTATGTTCCTGCTGTCGACTACAATTATATAGACTGTAAATAAAAGACAATCTGCCTACAGAAAACTATTACTGGAGCTCACAGAGTAGAACCATTAAATATTAATAAATTAATACCTCAATTTTGTACCAAGTGGGTGAACTTCGTGGGAAAACTTGTGTGCCATTTACAGTAATACATTATTTTAACATGACATTTATCCTGCACTATGCATTGATGGGGAATTAGTACCATCTGTGTGTCTAGCTCTCAGATAAATGGTTAATAACTAAACCATTAAGGAAGGGACATTGAGGTGGTGCTGTTTTGATTCAATGTTATATTCATATTTTTTTAGATCCTACATCTTTGTGCTGTTTTCTTCCATTCTTCTGCAATATCCTCTGAGAAATGTAAAATCATTTTAAGAAAAGATTTTAGCAGAGTGGCTGGAGTGATGGAGCAGAAACCATGGCCTGCAGAGCTGGACACAGCTTTATGACTTAAAACTAAAGGAAGTGTCAGCTTTTCTGTAAAGCCAGAAGTAATCAGGAAAATACAGTTGTAGTGTTCTCATCAGACCTCCAGTGAGGCACTACACAGCTAGCTCATATATGAGCAGCAAGCTACACTGGTTTACATGTTTTTAGAAATTTTGTTAACAGTGTCTGTGCACAGGTCTAGTACCTGGTGAATATACCTGGGAATATGTCCATGTGAGCTGCTTTTTTTTTCCCCCTCCAAAACAGGTATCTAGACCAAAGCACCTGAACTCCATAACTCCCTCCCACTGCCCCTTGGACATGATTCAGCTCAGATCTTCAGAAAGATCTCTGGGGACATCATGACTTCAGTCTTTGGCTTGTCTGCTAAGACTTCTGGCAGCACGATCAATTATTTTTAGAGGTGCAGCCCAGGATCCACTGAAACCTGGGGAAAGTTAATTTTACATACATTGAAACAGCCTTTTTTAGCTTGGGCTGGATTTGAAACATCAGCCTGAAGCTTTAACCACAATTCCCACTTCCCTAACAGCCTAGGGACAAGGTAAAAAAACAGATAAAGGAGATCATACAGGAAATGAGTTTGCCTTTCCCTGTGGTACTCCAAGACATGGTTTTTCTGTGGTTCAGAATGCCAAAATCATGTCAGCATGGGGTTTGGGATGCCATGCTGAGGAAGTGGAACAAGGACACAGCAGTTGCTGGGGTGGTGCCTGGACAGCCTCAAGGACGGGGGCCAGACCCAGATCCAACCCCATCCTTTCTAACCCCACAAAACCACCAGGCAACTCTCCTTCTCCCTGTGGCAGGGCTTTCTTTGCTCCTCCTGGCCTCACATATTCAAAGAGGAGAGAAAACAATTTTTGTTTTTAGATGCACATAGCACATTAGTACCATGCATCAATGTGAATAAATAGAAGCCTGAAGTTTTCATTTTGATGCACGCCAGTAGCTTATGTTTCTCTCATGGCATTGCCTCAAGCATGAATTTTAGCACAGGTGCAGAACAGAATCTTAGAATTTGCATTGGTATTTTAAGCACTATGTGTTGCCTTCAGAATTCTTATTGCATTTTGGATGTATGTCTAAGAAAACCCAGTGAGAACTTGATCTAACCTTTTATTTGTACAAGCAGTGTGGAGAGACACTATTTTATTAGCTGTTAAATCATTTAGCCTGTGCATTGTTTCTACTGTTACGTGCTGGAAATACAAATTACAAGATCCTTGTAAGGGTAAACCAATATTCATTCACTTTTGGTTTACCACAAGGGTGGATGGGGGTGGCACATTTAGCCACTGCTTTTATACACCTATGGCTACCAAAAGTGGTTCTGTTTGGTTTGGTGGACTTGTCTTTTGGGGTGGGGTTTTTTGTTTGTTTGTTTTAATATTGTGCAAATAAAAGTAGTCTCTAACACTCAGGAAGAATGTGGAGTCAGAAACCTCAGTAGACCAGCTGGAGAAATTTAAGAGGAATATTTCTTTTGCTTTATTTTCCAAAAACAGTAGCTCTAATGGCAGTGGTAGAAGCGTTAACACATTGGATCAATAGTCAAATGAAATCCACTGTTCTGGTCCTTTTTTCACTCCTCAGTAGATGAACAGGGAAAAGGAGGAATAGGGAACAAAAAGTTTAAAAAAGAACCCCTCAGAGACCTGAAAGATGAGTTTAAGTTCTCTTGCTCTCATTTTAAAATTAAATTTGCAAGATGATAAACGCAGAGCTGTTTAGTCATGGTAATTTCAGATTTGGCACGGTCCTTTGTGTGCTGTGCACAGATTGGGAAAGGTCTATATCCAGTTTTCAAAGTTCTCACTTGAGACATTAACTAAATAACATACACTCTCTATTGTAGTTTAGCATATACCTTCAAAGCAGATGTACTATGAGGGAACAGATCTTTTCCAGGACTGTGGAAATTGCAGCCACTTACAGCAACTGCAGGGTTCTGGGACAGTTACAGGCCCCCTAAAAATCCTCATTTATGGTGGCTCCTGACTGTGGTGAGGAGCTGCTGCTGGGCACAGGGCTGTAGGCTCTGCTCAGAGCTCTGAACTGGCCCAAAAATAGAACCGCAGCTATTTGCCCCCTGCAGGAAGTTTCAAGGTAGAGACATGGAAAACATCTGATCTACCTAGCATCTCCTCAGCCAGGTGGATTCTGGACTGCATGTTTAAGTGTAAAAGAACTCCCTTAGCCCCATTTCCTCAGTAGGAAAAACATCCCAGCTTAGTAGGGAGATTTACCAAGTGGTATTGCTGATCCACTTTAAAGCACACTGGATTTACCACAGCAACTTTTCAGTCCAGACAGATATTCATACAAAAGATGTAGTTCAGCAACCATATATTTTCCATAAACCTATTTTTTTATGAAGTTACATCAATTGATGTCACTGAAACAAGATTTTCATGTGTAATTCAGAAACCTATCCAGGCAGGTCATCCCACACACTCTTTGGAGCCAATAAAGAGAAAAAGACAAAATGCAAATCCTCTCATCTGTATTAGATATTTTACTTTCAGATGTAAAGCATAGCACCCTAGGAAGACTATTGAACATAAACAAAATGCAAAAAAAACCCTCATAATTTATAGATCCTTGCATTACATGCATCCAGAGAGGAACAGTGGAGCTGGGAAAGGTTTAGAGCACAAGGGGTTTGAGGATCAGCTGAGGGAGCTGAGGTTGTTTATCCTGTAGAAAAGGAGGCTCAGGGGGAACCTTCTCACTCTCTAAAACTCCCTGAAAGGAAGGTGTAGCCATGTGGGGGTCAGTCTTTTCTCCCAAGTAACAAGTGACAGGACAAGAGGAAACAGCCTCAAGTTGTGCAAGGAGAGGCTTCAATCAGATATTGGGAAAAATTTCTTAATGGAAAAGGTTGTCAAGCCCTGTACCAGGCTGTTCACAGAAGTGGTGGAGTCACCATCCCTGGAGGTGTTTAAAAGATGTGCAGATGTGGTGCTTAGGGACATGGTCTAATGGAGGACTTGGCAGTGCTCGGCTAATGCTTGGACTCAAGGGTCTTTTCAAACCTAAACCCTTCTATGTGCCTATATTTAAGGAAATTTCTCTCTTCCCTGGAAATTTTAAGTCAGCTGCAGAACTACATTTCCATTAAAAGTAGAAACTGCACCTCTTCTCTTAAATGGATGGATTAAAACTGTATAAAAATCATGCTTCTCTCAGAATTGTGTCACTGGAAATGCTATGTTAAGTTCCTCAAGTAAAGGGACTCTTACAGCAAAAGTATTCTCAGTCACAGACTGAGCTGGTTCAGGACATTAAGGTGGAACGGAGATTTTATGAACATTTACTCCTCTGAAATAAAATTATTTTTTAAAAAAAATCAAACCAAACAGTTCATTTCAGGGAAGCATAATATGAGAGAAGAACAGTACACTGAGCATGGCTTATCTGAAAAACTCTTAATTTCACCACATATTGTCTTCCAGATGTAAAGATACCTCACCCATGCCACTGTCTGGGATTTTTTTTAGCTTCTAGCATTACAGTATTAATTAGTTGTTCATCAACCAAGATGGAAATATGACATCCTGTAAGATGATATTGCCACTACTCTGGCTTTTTAATCAATTTCTGACATTTGATATTTGTTGGATCCCGTCTCTTGATTGCTTAGCTTCCTTGTTCTAGCCCAAATTGTCTTTACTTACATTACTCCTTCAGTAACTCCTACAAGAAATTCTTGACACACCAAACAGCATTTCTGTTCACTATAAGCATTTTTTTTCAGCACTTTGGATATTAATTTTCTATGGAGCAATTTATTCTCCATGTATCTGAATTTGTAAACTTCTGGTAAAACTCTTAAATTTTCAGATAAACTATTCTTCACAAGCCTCTGTTTGTCTAGTACAGAGAGCTGCCCACCTCCTCCTATTATCAATGCATCTGAGTGCACACGCTCCAGTTGCAAAAATGTTGTTTAGTTGGTGCTATTTTCAGTCATCAAAACACTTTGCAAACCTTGTCTTTGGAAACTACAAGGACAAGATTTTGGAGTATCATTAGCGCCTTTAACTACAGAAATACCGAGGAGAATGGATGGCACAAAGCTTCTGGAGAAGCACAAGGTTATGATTAGAACACACTTCTCTCTGCATTCAGGCTCTGTTTGAATCTCTTCTTCCCTTGACAAGCTGTGCTTTGGTGACACACATCAGACATAGTAGCAATCCTTTTCTAATGCATTTTGAAAATACGTAGGTATTGAAAATACGTTGGTGTAGAATGGGGCTGTTTGGCTTTTATGCGTCTCGTCAGGGAGAGAAGAACATCATCTGCTCTTCCCTCCATCTTCCCATGCCTCCTCCAGCCCACATTCTTTTCAGCATCCCTCACAGCTCAATATTCCCTGTGACTTGTGTTTGGTCCCTGCAAGCATATCAGATGTAGACTTGTGGGAGTCATGGAATGTAATTTTCTGTAATCTGTCACTATTAGGGAACAGAACAGTGGCTTTTCAGCTTAGATATAGTCCACTTTACACATTGGGGATAACTTCAAGCTTTTACAATTAAATGCATTTTGTTTGATTGTGCCCTTTGTACGTTTACCTGCTTCTTCCCCATAACTAAAAATTACCTGATAAATAGTCTAGTTATAGAGAGGAGATCAGAGCAAGGTCTGCAATATTTTACTACAAAGCTATAGGAAAAGCTTCCAGATCATCCTCTAGTATGGCAGCTTGGAGCAGTGTTTTTTACACTGACTTTGTTTTTGAAAGCACCTACTCAAAAGAAAAATCAGGGATGAAATTGTTTATAAAATCAGAATATGTTCACTTCACAGCATTTCTATTATATTCAAATTCGTGTTTGTTTTGGCTTTTACACATTTTAAATGCATAAAAGATTTGTAAATCTGAGTATTGTGTCCAACTTAATTATGTTAGTTCTGCCTTTTTATTTATGACTTTAATCCAAAGGAGTGGATTTGGCATCCAAACCCACG
This sequence comes from Notiomystis cincta, assembly GCA_013398075.1. Classification (NCBI taxonomy): domain Eukaryota; kingdom Metazoa; phylum Chordata; class Aves; order Passeriformes; family Notiomystidae; genus Notiomystis; species Notiomystis cincta. The sequence goes on along the minus strand of VZRX01019261.1, from coordinate 74,482 downwards.
TCAGAGCTTGTCTTGCTGTCATAACCAAGATCACCAACCTGCATGGGCCGCATTTTAGGTTTTATGTGAGTGTCAGGAAAGTTTGGAGGTTTTAGCTGACCAATGACTGGGATTCATGTTTTATCCTTAAATACGACCTTGCAGAATGCTGCCCAACATGACTGGAGCTCTTGGGATTCTATGCCAAGAGGCAATAACACATTCTCACAAAAAAAAAAAGAGGGAAGGTATTTTACAGTTTAGGAGATGGAATTTTTTGATCCCTAATCACTGTTTTCATTTGGGATCAATAAAAAGAATTCATACTATTTCTGTAGAGACTATGTCAAAGAGATGGCTAAAAGGAGGAAAATCAGGTTGCATTGGTCAATCAGCATTTGGCTGTGAGCTGTCGGCGTGATGCAGGCGTGGAAGAAGTTAATGACATCAGAAGATGCTTTAGGCAAGATAATTTTGGAAGAGAAGAAGGCTGTTGCTAAAGACCTCATTGAAGTACTATTTGGACTACTTTTCTGGTCATTTACATTTTGAAAAAAGTAGTGTAAGTTAGAATGGGTACAGAGAACAGTAAAATGATTAAAGGAATGGAAAAGTTACAAGAGCTTGGACAATTCTGTCAAGACAAAGTTTAGAGGGGGCAAAGAGGAAGGTAAGAGAAGATCTGTTTCAAAGGCTTCAGTAAAAACCCAAGTAAATACAAACTTGTAAGGAATCAGCTAGAACTGGAACGTGGGCAAGGAAAAAAAATTGCTTTCATGTTTATCAGCATGAAACTCTGGATCAATTTCCAGACAAAGCAGCTGGGACAAGGACCTCTAACTGTTTTAAAACAGTGTTCAATCACAATATGCAGGGATTTATAAACCTAAGAATTACTGCAGACAGAAAACCAAGTCTGTGCTACAGGTTCTTGAGTTGTTGGTGCAGAGGTACAGCCAAAACAAACAAACAAAAAAATTACATCTTTACTGTATTAAGCCTCTGCATCAGAATTTCTTTTGTTTACCTGCCAAGAGCAAGAAAGTTCTTTCCACCTTTGACACATCCTTGTTTTCCAAGGTTTTTTTTCCCTAAACCCTGTGAGATTAAGTCTAGAGTGTCTTTCAGCATTCTGCTTTATTGTCCCAAAGCTGGCCCCATTGACTGACTGCAGCTCGAAAGAGGCTGCGAGTAGCACGTGCCAGCTTGCCTGCCAAAATTCAATTCCCAGGTCTAGGGACCCTGCACTTCCTTCAGGCTAAGCCAAAACATTTCAACACCAGCTGACAAGAGCAAAACACTGAGCCAAAAAAAAAAAAATCTAAATAAAGCAGTTCACTACCTTTAACACAAGACAAAATCTTTTGGAACTCTGGACAATTCTTGCATCATATTACTTACTAGTGCAAGTACTTAGGCTTTTACAGTATTTTGTTTGTCCATGGCTTCTGTCATTTTACCACATATGGCCTGTCTTGGTAACAGCATTATCAAGCAATTTGCTCCTGGACTGCTTGCAAACATGCAAAGTAGATGTTTTGCAGACCTTCTAAATCACACACCTGTGGTCAAACAGCCTGTGAAAGCAGGAGGCTGGCACAGGTCTTCCAAACAATTTATAGCATTTAAAAGAAATTTAATTCTGTAAAACAAATAATTGTAGATGTGGAACACATGCTTATGTAAGTGCTCTGAAACAGCAGTTGAGCTCTTCTGAAGTTGATAGTATTTACCTCAGGCAGGAGCACTTTTCAAGCTCTGTTTGAAAATAATTGGCAGCATGCCCTATAAAACTTGCTTTGAGAATTAGGTTGCTAAAACACAGTAAAATGCCCACATCAATTTCCTAATACCCTTCCAGCTCAGCACCTAATTTTAACACCTCCCCCTTGACCAGCAGCTCTGGCTGACAATAAATTCCTGAGACCTTTCCCTGCTTATGATAATGCATTCAAGTACTCACTGCACAGCCCAGCAAGCTTCTTCCCCTCCACTGATGGCTCTTACTGGCCTTGGCCTCTCCCCAGCTTCATTTTGAAACTTCCCGTTCCCCAGGTGGCCTCCAAAAACCACCTGGCCCCAGCTGGTCCCATGACCTCCCCTCCCAGCCCATTCCATGACCTTTCTCTGTCCTTGCCCACGGGGTTCAGCTGGATTCAGCTGGGGCTGATCCGCCCCACCACACTCCTCACCTGAGTCAACCATGTAATAGCAGGAGGCAATGCACTCAGCAGACAATTTTATCATGCTATTAATAACTGGAATTGTTTTAACTGAATAAAACATGCTGCAAAATGAGTAGGCAGTAATGGTAACTATTATCACTTGCACTATTCATGTGCAGTGACAAGGCAGTATGACCTAACTGCTGCTTTCCTGTAGTTCAGCTATTACAGATATCACAGCTGCGATTTCCAAGAATGGTCTTGGCAGTTTGGACATGCTGCTGCCAAAAATAATAAGTGAGTTGTAAGTTCAGTGTCACAGACAGCTTTAAACATTAATTCAGCCTCTGATTTTGTTTACTAAGATCCAAGATCTCTGCTTTTTCTTTTCTGTAACCACGGTCTCAGCTGAAAGAGGATCTTGGGGATGTGTGCAGGAGGATTCTTTCTCAAAATAGGAATAGACCAAAAATTAAATCACCCTACCATATACATGGAGGAGTGAATTCCACATAAAAGCAGAATAAGTATGCTGATTGAAAGCAAACAGAGGGGGAAAAAAAGGAAAAAGAAAACAGCTATATCCCTTATTTAATAATGGGTTTCCATTACAGTTTTCAAAAGTGTGATCTCTAGCCACACATTATAGTTTAAAAAACGTGATGAAACTTCCCAGGTGTGGGAGTTACAATATAGACTATCAAGGAAAACAATATCTAGACAGATCCAAATCAAAACAGAGGAAGACAATCTATTTAATAATTTATAAAGGGCTGTAGTACCTTATGATTTCTCCCAAATATCACTCACTGTAATATCAGAGATTAGTTTTCTCCATAGAATAGTTGTTTTAGAGGCAATCATCTACCAATCAGGATTAATTAAGATCATAAAAGATGAAGTATTGTATAGGAAGCAACTCTCTAGGGTGAGAAACATTAAAGCATCTGTCTGCTTAATGGATTGAATCCTGTCTAAGCTTGAAACTCAAGCCCACCCTGCTATCAGCATCCACACAGGCAGTCTCTTGCAACCTGCAGGTGCACTCAGTGTGCTTCTTTTCCTGCTTCCCAGGAGTTTAGAAATGTAGCCTGAAACACAGATTTCAGACATGCCACTGCAAGAATTTGGACCTTGTTACACGGTGGATCTCCTGTTTCCAAGTGTTCTGATTACTTTTAACTTGAAGATTGAAAAATGTGTTCAAGCTAGTGAATCTGTGGGAAGTTGTGAGCTAGCCCATCAGCTCAGAATGTTCTTTCCCCTTCCAGCAGTCACATCCTGGAGATCAGGATGGTCCCTGCACACTGCGAGTGTGTCCGTGGCATGTTTGTCATCAGTGGAAAACAAAAAAAGGAGGAAACTGGAAAATGAAACCAGAAAAATATGCAGAACATAACTGGTCATAAAAATAGGGAAGGAGATTAAACAGGATCTTTGGCAGGGGAATTTGAGACAGCAGCACCCCTGGAGATAACATCCAGTAAGCAACAAAGAGCTGACAACAAATGTCACAGCCCTGAGCCAGAGCAGCCAAGCCCCTCGAAGTGAGAGGTGACAGAGGGTGCTGATGCCCTCAGTGTCCTGACAGGGAGTCCAACCCTTCTGTGGATAGAGAGGCAGGTCAGGGACAGGAGATCAGGGTTCAGGGCAAAGACAGTTCTCATACATACAGACTGCAGGAACAGTGTATTTGTAGAAGATTCTAGTGTCAAAGCCAGTAATTTGGAGGAAGAACATCAGGCAGCAGGTTGGACCGCATGCTGTGCGGAAAGCAACGAGGAAGATGAAAGGGAAGAATAACAAAAAGAAGCAGCAGCTAATGGAATCAATTTCTGAAAACGAGCCTGAAGAGTTAGAGATGCATGTCCCTGCCATGTAGAGGTCTAAATATGTGTAGGAGGAGAGTGGGGGTGGGGGTTCATGCAGGCAAAATCTGACATCAAATACTGACTCTGTCTATTGTCTAAAGTTGTTGAAACCCCATCCCAAAGAAAGCATGCTTTTACAGAGATACTCTTCTAACAATTTCTTCACTTCAAACACTGAACAAAAGAAATTCAGGAAGAATTTTCTTTTTAATCATGGTAGAAGTAAACACTTTTACCATTAAAAGGTGACTGTAAAGCAAGTATCAATTGAGTTTATTTTCATTTTCTAAATCCAAGAAACAGTGCAAAATCATAATATAAAGTGCTAGAGAGAAAGAGCTCATTGCTAGAAGGTCATTTAAACAAAGAACTTCTTCAGAGGTGTAAAGCCACTTCAGTTTTATGTAGTCCCTGTCACTCAGCAGGGTGTCAGAGACCTATTCTATTAACAAATATCCCTCCAGACTTTACCAATACCTGAAATGCTGCAAAACACTTATTTATGCTTTTCTATTCTATAGTGATCACAAAGAAAAGCCTTCCCTGGTTTCTAGGTGTTAGGAAACAAATCCTACCCAGTTTTGTCAGGCGATGTCTCCTGCAGAGGCTGTTGTGAACCCAGAGAGCAGAGTCACAAATGCTGGACCTTATTTGCAGCCATATAATCCTACTGCTCCCTGAAGAGGAAGCAACACATGCAGTGGAGATCAAAAACACTTAATGGCAGAGACCCAGATCCCTAGAGACAAACTAACAGCAGAATAAATGCTCTGAAGTCATGAAATAGCCAAAAGGACAACTACTGAAACAAAGTAAAGTTGAAGTCTGACAGAGTTTGGTATTTTTGGCATTAGCAAAGAGGTTAAACAGTCAAAAGAAATCTTGTTAAACACCTGTTCCTTGTATTTCCTGCTGTTGCATCCAAACGTTATTTAAATTCTGTTCTTTCCTTAATTAGTTTTGAGGTTACAGTATCATGTCACCCTCACAGTCAGTATCCTGCTTCTCCTTTTATTCAACCCAGGAGCAGCTCTGCTTTTATTGAGAGCTGGCTGTTCTCGGTGTTTCAGTCCTTTACTCTTATACAAACAAATACATAGATAGAGATACATCTAATAAATACCCTGTTATGCATTTTCATGATCTACAGCAACTGATACTTTTTTAACATGCTATTCCTGGGCTTGTGTATATGAGGACCAATATCCAGAAATGTTAAGATACACAACATAAAAATATTTACTGAAAATGCTCAGAACAAAAGCACCCTCTTAAAAAGAAATCAGCTATGTCCTGTCTTCTGCTAACAAGCAGGAGAAAAAGAGGTGAAGAAGCTGCACTGATCTCTGGATGCTGAAGGTGGCCAGATCACTTAATCAGGCATCGGATCATTTACTGCGAATAAAGGAGAGCTGTAGCTCTCAGTTTTCCCCTCAGTTTTTGCGAGGGCATGGGTTAAGTCAGGGTGTACTCAGAAGACAAGAAGGAGGACAGAGATGAAGAGAGAAGCCTTTGGAAATTGCCTTTGGCTTTTGTCTCTTCCCTCATGCTTTCTCCTTCCCCTTTCCTTCTTCCACTCATGTTTGTTCTCCTCACTCTGAGCAGTCTCCCTTGAAACTCTGTTCCACTGGCAGTCTCCAGCATTCACCCTGCTTGTGAATTACCCACCCTCCTCCCAATCTTACTGGCACATCTGGAGCCACCTGCTCTATTTTATCATCAATCCTTCCCTTAACCTGTCCAGTAAACATGTCAGGACGCAAAAATGAACATAATTATTGAATTCCTATTGCCAAGCTCCTTAACTGTAATCTTTGCCTGAAATGCAGCCTTCACCAGAGTTCAGCAACATCTTCCTCTTGCAAAAGCATCAATATGCTCGTGAGTTTTGTCAGCAGAAGTCTTGAAGGTCCTGTACTAACCAACGATAAATCTTAGTCCTCAGACCAGCATCAGCTATAGGCATTCTCTATGCAGCAATTACAAATTATATGTTCATCTTCCAAGTCTGACAGTGCTGGAGCCCCATATATTCCATTTGGCTGCCCCAGAAGTGCAGTCTCAGTGTGCAGGGAGTCTCTGTCTTCCCTCCTATTTCCCATAAATAAGCCAGAGCAGCAAATGTGACTCTCCCCACCCCGCCTTCCTCTCTGCTCTACCACTATCCTTCCCTCTGACTCCCCCTCCCAAATCTTGGCCAGAACAGACCCTCATCCTTGAGATCAAAGATTTCAGCTGTGTCTCTACCACTGACACACCCTGATCATGTTCTTTGTTAGCTGTTACTGTCCCCAGTGCTAAGCCAGGTATTGGTCACTGCAGAGACCTTTCCCACAGCAGAAATCCTCTCTCTTCAAATAGCCACATGGGTCCTGTGATAATTAGGAATTAATCTAATTCCCTAGGCTCTCTGAGCACAAATCATAAACCAAATACCAGCATTAACCACATCCATGCAGACCATGGCTAGTTATGACCCATTTGCCTCATCTCCAGCATTGCTCACCCAAAGTTTTCTTCTGCAGAATGCTGCATACCCTGAAGGTTATGGTTAAGCTGAGGGCTAGCAAGATCCCCCTCTCCTGTCCAACACTGTTCCATTGCTGTGCCCTCTTTCCTGTGTCTCTTGGCTGGCAAAGTAGCTTGAGAACAGCCCAGCAGGGCAGAAGAGAATCTCGGCTCACGTCACTCCTTCCCAGGCAAAGGAGAGCAGCCATGGGTGCATTTTTCCAAGCCTACTTCATGTTCCAGTCCCCACGAGTAGCTCAGATGCTGCCAGAGATGGAGATGACAGCAGTTGCTAGGAGCAGTTTTGGGGCAGTCACAGTCTTCACAGGAGCCACCCTGGGGCCAGTGCCAGACTTCCTTTGCATCACATGAAATGAGACACAACAGCGGCTCTCGGCTTGCACATCTCTGCAAACACACAGCCAGGTGTGCGAGCCTTGACAGGTGCCACATTGGCTAAGAGAGGCTTCAAACAACAGGGTCTGTCTCAAAACCCTGCAATCTTTCCTGTTCCAATCTCCTCGCTTAGAGGATTTGATATTTTAAGACTGTTTTCCTCCCGGCTAGCCAAGCTTGCAGCTCTGCCTCAACTCTCCAGTCAGGATAATGAGACATTTGGTTAGACCTCACCACTTCTGGCTGAGGTTGTACCTTGCTCCAACACTGGAAACTATTTTAAGAGGTGGGAGAAGGGTATTTAGGAAAGGGAAGCATTACTCATGATTGACAAGTAAGCAGTTCTGTCTTCAGAAGCCAAGGGGGAGGATACGAGCCTGAGGTTTAGGACAGGAAAATAATGAGATGAAACACTTACCTGCCTTTTCATTATACATCCAGTTTTCTTAAAGATTTTTTTTCTCTGAGGGAATCTGAATATGAAACTCTGAGATGTTCTGCACATTGCCTCCTTACCTCACGGCTTTTATCTGAAATTTTGCAGCATCAAATCTTGGCTTCAAATTCCTGAATTGTCTGTAAAAAATAGTGGAAAATTTATGGTGGAGCAAGCACAACAGAATTCTCATAAAAAAAGAAAAGAAAATATTCTATTACTCCCCCAAAAAATGCTCTGTGGGCACTTCCATATTTTCAGTATAAAATTGATTATCTACTCTTCTGCACCAACAGTGTGTACTTAAAATCAATAGCATTTTTCCATTTGAAAATGTTCAGATTTTGAAGACGATCTTTCTTCTATCTGTACATGCCTGTCATTTGCAATGTAAAGGGATGCTGAGGACAATGAAAAATTTGTTTTCTGTGTGCTGGAAAGGACCGAAGGTCTTGTTTCAAGTAGACTTAGTCACAGTAGCTTTGCTTACCTTTATCCCCTCCACTGCACACCACACTCCAGCCTTGTCCTTCTCTGACCTCTCCCTGCTTACTCTCTGTCCTTGCTCCTGGCAGAGGAGTTGGAACTCGATGATCTTTAAGGAACCTAAGCCATTCTAGGATTCTACTGAATGTCTTATTCATTAGTAGGAAATGTCATGCCTATGGTATTTGTCTGCTCTGAAGAACATCTACTACTTTTTGACAGACCGTGTGGATTAAGAAAGGAAAAGATTTACTCACTTCTTTAAAAAAAGTCCTTTCACCCATTGTTGCTAATTATAGCTTCTTCAAGGCAGGTACTTAAATACTAAGAAATTTTAGGTCCTAAATTGCTAACAAGCTGAAAGCACTTCTGCAGGTCTCATAGTCAGAGCAGTGTCTCCCCCTCTCTCTTCCCTTTCCTTATTGTTAGATGCTCGGTCTCTCAGAAGTGTCATACATGGTGAATTGATTAGCTGTATCTTGAAAATTCCCAACTTTTCTGTAATATGCATCTTCTCCAGAGAACTGCCAAGCCTAAAAAGTTCAGCTGCAAATACGTCAGCCTGAACCAAAGAGGCGCAGATTGAAGGCAGTGACTCACTAGCTCAGGATGGAGTGGCTTTGTGCACTCAGCTTTTTCCCACATGAAACAGCTCTAGGAGAAAAAGTTGTGGGGCTGGAGGCTGATTTTGGGTTTTTGCTTATGTGTAAACTTCTGCTCTATATTAGCCTCCGGTTTTGTACAAAACGAAGTAAACCTAGTAAGCCTTTTTCACAAAAATTACATATATTTAATAAACTCCTTAGTCTATCATCGATTTCTTCTTGAAATTTGCCAATATAGGCTCAAGTGTGCACAGATACTCCCACAAACTCCAAGAGGGAGAGAAGAAAATTTCTGTAGAGCGAGTGATCTGACAAATGTGTGCATTTATTTAAGCCTGGAGAAACTGGATGAGGTGCAGGTGACCATCCTTAACATTGAAAACTTAGCTGGTTTCTAATCCATAGTGAAAGAGAGCACTGGCAAATTTCAAATCTTTCCTCAGAGAATGGACAACAGGTAGCACAGCTATCTCAGCAACTGGAGCAAATGAAAAATTAAGTGTTTTTACTCACAGCAAAAGTCAAGCTATTAAGAATTTGCAGCCTGTAGTTGGAGAGGGGTGAATGAATGTTTTTGTCTGAGAATAAATAATAGCAGCAACGGTCTGTGACTTACACTGGAATACAGTAATTACCATGCTGGGCCATATTGCTACCTCACCTTCAATCAAAAGCAGGCAGAATGCTAAGCTGGCCACCCTGGGCTGGAAAAGGACAAGGAAGAGAAGGGCATTTTCTACGTTTGGTGCTAGAAACTGAACTGTGTGGTTTTTTAGCCCTAACACATCATTTTAAAACTAAGCCCTACTGTGAAGCATGGGCACTTTTAATGCATAGAAAGATATGGTTTAGTACACAATTCAGCAAAAGACTTTGGAGAGCTTGTCCCTGAAAATGTTTTAGAAAAATCTAAACATCTTTACCTAAATCTGTGGTCTCTGTATTTGATAAATTTTTTAGGCCCAATGTAAAAGAAAGCTGGCTATTTCTCCCTCCACTGTCTTTTAAAGAGAAATGAAATTACTTGTGTGCAACTTTCAGGTATAAAGCCAAAATAAAGAGTACACAGTATTTTGAAAATTCCCTTATTTCTATGGCATTAAAAATTGGCTCCTTCATAAAAGAAGCCCTAATTTTCCTTCATTTAATTACAAACCTCTCTACAATGTTCTCAAATACATCAACAAAAAGCACTCTTCATGCAGAAATTTAGAAGTGATTTATAACTACATATTAAAATTATGTGCTTGGGATATAATCTCAGCCAGGCTGCCAGTGAATTTTCCTAAAGTGATCCAACTTTTGGATATGGCTTAAAGATTGGAGTGCTGAAACAAAATGTAATTTAGCAGAATAGAGAGCAATTCTTTGACTGCACATCACCATTAAACATATCTGTTTCAAAAGGTACCTCTGACTGTGGCATCCTTTGGAACTGCATTCATCAGGGCCTCACAAACACCAGCCAGTTTTGAAAATACTGTGTAAAAATTGAGATTCTTAAATTGACTTTAATTGAAAGCAGCAGTGAAGGATAATATAAACATTTAGGTTTTTTCTGGAAGAAAAAACATAATCAGTACCTTTAGTGGTCCCCAGCTGTCTCCATCACCATTTCTGTGTTCCACACTGGAACTCTTCCCCAAAAACGCTTCCAGCAGCAGAATCTGCATCAGGAAGAAAGGAATTAAATAATCTCAACATGTTTCTGTAAGCCAGCATGGTGTCCAGAACCCCAGACTTGGAGAGTAAAGATGAACCAACACCAGAGTTGTCTGTCTCCCAAAGGGTTGCCAAGCCACTGATAAAGTTTATGGCAAGATTCCGTCTCATATTCCAAGAACTTTGTCTCCTTTAAGCCTTGCATCACCAATAGCTGTACTGTAAAAGAGAGTGAAAAAAAACTTCAGGAAAGTTTGGGCCACATGATAACTTTGGTACCAGAATGTTACACAGAGCTGAAGTGCTGCCTGCTGTAGAGACATGACCTTTTGATAGGTAAGACACTCTCTGTGAGAGAGACAGCACACAGTCTGTTTCACCAGTCCAGAAACAACAGATACATTTTTTTAATCCCACACTTAGTCCTCTGTCTGTTAATCCCTCATTAGTGCTCTGATTGAATGATTAAATTACAAGAAAATGAATCCATTTTAGCACCACAGCTTTTGCAGAGAGGTACTGGTATACATCATAAACTTAGATGACCAAGAACCAACAGGTTACAATAACAAGTCTATTAATACAGCTAAAAATGTGACTTTCCTTTAATTCTGAGAAGACTGCGGCATTTCATTATTTCTTTAACTAAATCACATATTGTTCTCCAAATGACTGTGAAAAAGATATTTTTATTCCCAAAATTTGTCATGGGTGAGACAGACAGAGATGTGGAATTGTGATTACAATTTCGTTGACAGAGAAGGAGGTAGTTTTACTGCATATTTCTTTATTTTTTTTAATTAAAAAAAAACATACTTTCTCCTTGAAAATGAAGTTCAAGCTTTATTTTCAGTCTTAATCCAGAAATCATCCTTTTCAATTTCCTGATCTGTCAAGGCTTGACAGACAAGTCCTGAAAATTGTGACAAAACTCTCTGGTTTCCATTAGATGTCTGAAGATAATTCAATTCACTCTGGCTCAGCTTTACCACTTTTTGGAACTCTTGAGTCACTTTTGACCTTGTTCCAAGGCTTGAAGAATGTAGAATTGTTTTTAAAGCAGATGAAGGGGCCTTTTCATTAAATTTCCTCTATATATGCAACTCACTGAGGAATGACCCATACAGAAAAGTGTAAAGCAACTCTGAGTACTTGGCATTATTGTGTCTTATCTCCTCAGATTTCAACCTTTCAAAGAATGCTAGGCCTAGTGTAAAGTGTCCTTCCAGGTAGTTCACAGCCCTAGATGGGAACTCCCAGGTTCTTTATGATACAACATTCCTTTTCATGAGAAAAACTTTTCTCAGCCATGGTTAATCAATGCCTAGGAGCCTAAATGGTTATAAGTATTGTATCCATTACTTTGATTCATGTTTTGTAATTGATTCATCCTGAAGCAAAAGAAGGGAATGCACACTGGCACAATTTTGTAGTAATTCCACTTAAGTTATGTAATTCCTTAATTAGCCAGACTGGTACAGGTTTGACATTAAGCAGTGGGAATGTTCACAGGTGCTGAGGGCTTGCTTAGCCATTGCTGCTTCCACACTTGTGTGGTGTATGTGAGGATTCAGTCACAGTACCCAGTTTGCAGTTTAGTAGAAACAACAAAAAAATTTGTTGAGGAGAAAGAAACAATCCCACAAGTATAATCTGGTGGGGGTTTTTTGGAGTTTAGAAGTGATTCCTCTTTGTAACTGCACCTTCCCTTGTGCTTTATGAGCCAACTAACTTTATGTAGTCCTCATGGCAAAAATGGGTCTTTAGGAGCAATAAAGAAATCAGTCTTTCATCCTGTTCAACAACCAATTTTCCCTTGCCATAAAATGAGGACAGATGTGGGAGGCAGACTAACTTCCTGGAGCAGCAGAGGTAGCCACAAAGCATCCACAGCCTGAGTCAAGACAGGCCAGGCAATCTCATCTCTGTGCTTCTCCTGCCCAGCCCTGCTTTAAATCCTTGCCTGCAATTAGTGATGACATGTTTCTAATCCCCTTCATACAAGCCATCAGAGGATTGTAACTTCATATGGGAAATGTCAGGGGAAGGAAAGTACAGAAAAAAAATCCTTCCTTCTTACAAAAACATTCCATACCAAAGAAGGGGGCACTAAAAATAAAAAACAGACAGACTGCAAGGGAAGTTCGCTTAGAACTAAATAACTCCAGAAAAACAACTGGGCTTTTGCCCAGTTTATTGCTGTTCCTTTGTGGGATTGAGATCTTGTTTGAGTGTGTGGTATATGCCTGCAAAATTTCATACTGAAGTAGTTGCACTTGTGAGTAGGTATTATGCTCTTTAGGTAATAAAAGAAATAATGATAAGAATCAGATTTGTTTCTAGAATTGAGCAGTAGCTTAAAAATTGTCAACAAGAATTACAAAACCAATCATCCTACATATTTAACTCTTCATTTTGCTGCCACCTTCTAGGTCACAAAGGTTTCTTTTAATGTCATGGCAATGAACACTGGAAACACAGATGATGTTACATAATGCTTCATCCTCAGCAATATTTATCATGCTCAGATAAATGCTGTTATTAATATTGTTATTAACATCACCATCATTCCTATACAGAGGAAATACATTTTGAACATATTTATCTTTTTTTCACTTGTTGGCAGGCAGTTTTTGACATTTGAGCATGGGCTCTTTCTTCTTATTTTATGCATTTGCCCTCTGGCCATTGTCAACCCCTGCAGTCTGAATAATGAATTCCTCTTTACTGCACTGTCAGTGTGCTGTCACTGTTGCAGACTCCTTCTCCTCTGGAAGGCTGTTGTGTAAGTTATTTCTGAAAAGATATACCACATATGTGTTTGGGATTTATAGGACTGTACTGATCCATCATTTTCTGGAACATCCAATGCAGGCACTGTAAATGTAAAGAAAAAGAGAATTCTCATCCAGCTATGGGTCTCAAGCCATTCCAGGCATTACTATCTTCTACTAACTCCTTTGTATGTTTGTACAGGAAACACAAACTCAGCTCATCATCACAGAGAGATTTCTGTTTGCCTTTGCACTAAGATTGTAATTTTCTTTATGCCACTTTCACTTCCTGCTGCCTTTTGAAAGATGAAAATTTGTGTGTGATCTTGAACTTAGGTTTTCTACATGACAGGAAAAGATGTTGCCAGCTGAGCTTTTAAAACAGCTGTTAGATTAATGGAAAGCTGGTTTTCTCCCCTAATTATCCTAGCACAAGGATCCTACCATTTTTAAAAGTCTTATTTAGCATCCTCCACACATTAAGAAAGTCACTTTTAGTCTTCTCATGGAATTACTGCAGATGCTATTTTTAACCACAAAAAAAACCTTGCCTCTCACATGTTTCACAAGATTTTTCCCATTGTGTTTCACAAGACCAAAGCACTCATAATATCAAGGTCTTTGCTACGAAAGGAGGGCTGGAATCCATAGTTCTGATTTTTTAGTTACTGGCAGACTTCAACCTGACATAATAAATATTCAGACTTGAAGCAGGAGTACCCTGAGGCTTGGAAAGCAATGGAAACAGTAAATGTGCTTCAGAGATGGAAGCAGGTCCAGAATTACTTCTGCTGGACTACCTTCCTAGAGGAAGTTGCTGCCACACAGAAATTTAGATTGCTGGGACTTCGAGCAGAGGTGGAATGATTTTATATTGGGTAAAAGGAAGTTTGGATTTTGTTCAGAAATATTAAGTCCTCATATATACAAAACAACTCTGCTAATCTGTTAAAAGCTTGGCTTCTGTTTATTAAACAAAACATATAATTCACAGGACTTCAGGTAATTCCCCAATTTTTTGCTGATGTGGGAGATGTTCTACCATAACAAAAATTACTCTAATTGNTCGAGCAGAGGTGGAATGATTTTATATTGGGTAAAAGGAAGTTTGGATTTTGTTCAGAAATATTAAGTCCTCATATGTACAAAACAACTCTGCTAATCTGTTAAAAGCTTGGCTTCTGTTTATTATATAATTCACAGGACTTCGGGTAATTCCCCAATTTTTTGCTGATGTGGGAGATATTCTACCATAACAAAAATTACTCTAATTGTAAATTACCTATCAATAGTTACAAAAATCCTTATTTCTGCAGTTAGTAATGCCTTCCTCTCTGTCCTCAGTTTATAGAAATCACTACTCTAAACCCAGCCTCACTCATCGAACATTACCTGTTTTTTTGGATTATCTTAGAAAGTTAAAAGAAAGCATAATTCCATGTGAACATTGCTTGCCAGCTATGTAAGATTCACCTCAGAGACATTTGTTCAGTTCCTGTGCTGATCCCCTAGGTCCAGGGTACTTATATTTTAATTAAGCTGGAAATGATAAGGTAATGATAATGAAATTACAATGATAATGATAAATGAAGAGGTAAAACAGCTCCATCCATGCAGCTGTATCATCAACAAGGCCTCCCACATCCTTCCCATCCAGACAAGGTCTCCACAAGAGCTTGTAGGCAGCTTGCAGAGGTGTGCCTGGCAGCACTCCAAATCAGATAACAAGGAGCAAATAGTGATCTAAGCACCCAAGGGACCTCCAGATCCCCTTCAGAGGTCACACTCCCCTTTCAGGCAAGAATGAAGTCATTGGATGGCAGTGCCAACAATGAAATTCTCAGCTGTATAAGCACATACATCTCAGAAATATTCCTTTCTGCATTAGAGGACCAGGAGAGAAAGAGGGGATGCAACTAGAGATGGCCTGAATGCAAAGAGCTGGGTGCTTGCAAATACATTTGAGATAAAGACGAAAATGTGAAGATGCAGAAGCTGAGAGGGAGGAGAATGGGAAAAGGATAGACTGACAGGGTAAGGCATGTACAAAAAGGACCTCGAGTTTGTGAAGAAAGAGAGACTTCTTATTTGTTTAGAAAAGCCAAATGAAATCTCTGAGGTGTTTAGGTGCTGCCTAGATATTCTAATACCTATAATTTCTTACCTGGGAATGAAGGTGCAAGATCTCAAATAGGAACTAAAGCCATCTTCCCACCCAATCCTTTCGAGTATTTTAACATCACCCTAAAATTATCCTGGCTCTTGTGCACTCCTGCAGTCTCATTCAGAACAGTTTTGCTACATCTGATGGAGAGTGTTGAGAGAAAAGGATGGAGACAATGGCTACACCAAAAACTTCCAAACAAAACCAGAGAAAAGGGCCACGTGGCCTCTACCTTGATCAGTTACTGATGGTCATCTGGTGGATGCTTAACGAGGTACAGCAAAGTAGATCATTATGTCCTCAGTGCTGCATGTGCCCACAGTAGGTCATGCTGCCCCCTCTGCCTTCTGTCCTTTCTGGCCTTGCCTAGAGAGAGAGAAATCTGAATTTCAAAGGAGAGCAGGGGAAAACAGAGTACAGGCTCTCATTTTACTTTTTAAACTCTCTTATTACTGCCAATAAGTTACATTTTGAAGGTTAACGTTCTGTACTGAGCAGGAGACTTAATTTTTAAAAAATGTCTTACGTCTACCAGTGACGTGGGTACAGAAGTATAAGAGCTTTTACTTTTCCAAGTTTTTTCAACACATGCAGCACTGATGTAACTCATGATTTGCTGGGTGCTCTCACCCTTCCTTTAGCAATAATGAAGCCAGGACTTTCCAAACTTGCACTGACAACCTCAAGAAGCCACATCACCTATTATCCTAGCCTAGCCCACATAATCATTGAATCATTAAGGTTGGAAAAGAACTCCAAAATCATCAAGTCCAACCTTCGACAAACTAAACCACAGCACTAAGTGCCACATCCAGTTTTTTCTTGACCACCTCCAGGGATGTTGACCATAATGCCAAGTAGAAGGTACACCAAATAGATCAGTAGCTACCCTCAAAACCTGCCCCAGAACACTCTGAGCTGTAAGAACCCATCTGATAGCAAGTAACAGCCAAATGTTAGTATAATTATATTCTGGATAAATTACCACCTTATTTGATAACGTGTGAAAAATTATTAGGTTTTATCCTTTTTTTTTCCCAGGAAATCAATGATCGCTCCTTATTTCTTTTGTCACTTTGTCCTCTTTTTAGTCATTTTTCTCACTGACTGCTGTTCTGCTTTGAAACAAGAACTGCTTTTGTTATCTGATTTTCTACATTTTAAGCACATTAGCCATTTAAAGATTTTATATTTAAAATTAAATCAGCCTACTCGTGGTAGAATGATATATTTCTGCACTTGACAGTGCAGATTTTTCACAGTGCATATTCTTTTGCATTATGTTTTCTCTTTAGGCAGTTGCTTGCCGTGAGACACTGCTAACTGGAAAAAAAAAGATATTAAAGCTGGGAGAATGCAATAAACAATGCCTTGCAATTCAAACATCACATACTCTGGCATGTTTGTCTCTTTAGCTTAATAACAGCATGTTAATACTGCAAAATGCCAAGTGCCCTGGGTTTCTGCTGCAGTCAGTGGGAGTTTACAATTAGCACCTGACAGATGCACTTGGGTGCCAAAAGCATGAGACACACTAAAGCTGCTGCTTTGGCTAAACAGCACAGGCTTCCTTCCCCCTTTCCTTTAACAGGTCATTTATCTTCAGGAAAGAACAAGTCAGGCCTTTCGATTTCTGGAGTTCCTCAAGCAAAGTCGATTTCTGGAGTGTCCAGCCCCTGCTGGTCATTAGCTCATTACAAAGTATTTCTGTCATCACCAGCTATGCTCTTATGTGAGCTCTGCTGGGGGGCTCCTGGACTGGCCTCTAAGCTTTTAAACAATCATTCCCAGTTATTTGAAGAGATCCTGAAAATTATAGTTTAGGCCTTTCTGAAAAATCTTTTCCTTCCTCTGAGGCAGACACCATTCATTGTCACTTACAGAGCCTATATTATGGTTTTTCTGCTTTCTTGCAGGTTTTTGGCAGTATCCAGAATTGCTACGGGTGATTTAGTTCCTACTACCAGTCCTGTTCCCAGAGGCAGCTTTTCCAAGGTGATTCCTAACACAGGAGATGGTGAGTTGCTTTTTTCCCCTCACACACTCGACACATGTGGTTGTGATGTACCTGCTTTAGAGATCAAATTCATTTGGCTGAGTCTTCCATAGGGATTCTGCAAAGCAGGCTGAATGCAGAGTTTTGCTGGCCTCTTCCCGACTGACCTTTCCTTAAAGCAGTGCAGGAGGAGAGAAAAGTCTGCACTGCCAAAAGCCTCGAGTGAGAGCAGGGAAACACAGCCAGGTGAGGGTTGACCTGAGGGGTTATTGCAGACTTAATGGGGCAATCTGAGCACACACAGTGCAGTGGAAAGCTGCAGACCAGCCAGGAAAAGATGTCAAAGAGGACCATCAGTTAAGAGGAGAGCAGTGGCTGACAGAAGGATGACTGAATAAATGAAGGATGTCCAGCCCAGTCTGAGAAATTCAGGCACTGCAGAAGAAGCTTAGTCTGCAGTCCTGGGTCTGAGTGACCTTCTCCACAGCCTTGGACATTTAAACACTCAACATCTACTTTAACTGAGGGGAAAAAACAATGGTGCCAATATAATGCTTCATTGCACAGATATATTTTAAAGACTTAACCTTTGCAAGACATTTTGAAGATGGAAAGCCTAGCAGCACAAAGATACTTTGTGAGAAGACTTTTCTCAATTTTTGCATTAGCCTGTGGCCATTTCATGCCACCGTATGCTTGATTTTGTTTCTGGTTTTGCCTTGTGCAGTTTTACCAAGTGACATTTTCCATAGCCTAACTGTAGATTTTTAACAACAAAAATGAAATCCCAAAATCCTTGTTTCCTGTAGTCATTCAAATACAACAGCTTAATGATGACATTTCAGAAAGCACAATTGGTTTGAATACAAAAATGTTTAAAAACAGAGAGGCAAAACTTCCTGCAGCAGTATCAGGAGAAAAAATTTTCATTTAATAATGAGAGATGTGAATGACAAAGCAAAAAGAAACAAAGTAAATCTTCAGCAATCATTTAATTGCCTGAGCAAATGAACATGAAATATGACTGCTCCTAAGTGAACCTGAAAATTCCACATGTTGAGACAGAGTAGAGCCATGTGCCACCATGTGACATTCAAAGAGTCTTTCTAAGGTATTTAATCTCATTGCTTGTTTTCCTAGAGGAAGAAAAAGACCCTTAAGGCAGATGTTTCCCCATGTTCAGGGCTCCTTACCCATATCTATATTTACCTAAGCTCTGACCCCCACTCTGAAGATACAGCAAACTGCACTTTAAAAGTCTTACAGTGAGAGGCAAAGATGAGATTGATGCACTCATAATAGTAGCACAAATAAAAAGTGTCACTGGGTAGCTGTAAAATGGTCTAAAGTCACCTAGTTGGTTCATGGTAATGTAAATTAAACATAGAGATTTTAGTGGAAAACAGGTCAGAATAGGGGCCAGTTTCAGCCTTTAAAAGCCTTTGCTGCTGCCACGAAGAATATATACAGAAAGACAGTGTTCCCAAACTTGTATTATTTCATACTTCTAAGCTGGATTTTACCTTGGCCAGGAATTTGTCCAACTGCCATCTGTACACTTAATAGAGAAAAGGAAGACTTTTATACTGTATCTGGAAAGTTCAGCAGACTCAGTTTGGGAATGTTCAGCAGATTCAGAGGGGAATGCTTGGTTTGAAAGCTTCTCTTTCCTTTTCTCCTGTCATTTTTAAAACCTATTTTCTCTTTTCTATTTACTGTTTTGTATGTAATAAGAGAGAAATTTTGGCTGTTCCTTAGTTCTACTATAATGCCTGTGGTGACATTAGAGAGAGAAATTACCTGGTAGGAGAAAATGAAAGTGAGGTATAAACAGGGCTTCTGTTTCTGGTTCTGACGGAAATGGTTTTCCTGGCTGCATGCTGGTTTCCAAAAGACAATGACAGGCTGGCAGCTTGAAGAAAACAGGTCTTGACAGCACATGTTAGTGAGCCAAACATTTTCTAACACCTTGTGTCGTACAAAGCACTTCCACACCATCTGTGCTCCAGCAGCCAAGGGTTGTTCTGTCCCAGGCAGAGCCCCTTGTCTTTGCACAGCCACGGGAAGCAGCCAGCAGGACCGTAACACCTGCCTGGCGCTGGATGTCAGCTCCTCCTGCAAGCCCTGACTGCCCAGAGCCTGTCAGGAGCGGCAGCACAGCTCGGCAGACGGGCTGAGAGGACTCAGATGGGGACTGGTTTCCTTGTTCAAAGCTGCCTCGACTGGCTGAAGATGAGAAATGAAGATGGGAGGGAGAGGAAGAGAGAATGCAATTCAAAGGCGAGCACGTGCCTCATTAGCACTCACTATGCAAGTTCCTTATACTCTGGGGAAGGTAAAAATATTTTAATGAGGGAAACAGCACCTTTTCAAATATGTCTTTTTAAAAAACAACTTTATAAAGACAATGCATTTCTAAGATAAATATAAGTAGCACAATCTGCAACTTAAATAGGGACCAGGAGGGTAATTAGAAAGCATATCTTGATTACAATAAATTGCCTTCTTTGAGCAGCTTTGGTGCTTGTCATTATTAAGTTGTATGTTTCTCAGTATTGGAAGAAGAGAAATCATTAAAACTAACATTTACATAAATAGTATAAAGGATTATCCCTGATATCACTATCATGCACAGGTTTTGTGCTAGTAAAATCCCATATGCCTATGGCAATTCAAAAGTAACTGAATTGCCAAAATTTTATGTGATTTGCCAGAATTAAAAAAAAAAAGGCAAAATCTCTGAAAAAACAGCCCCTCCCATGCAGTAAGTAAGCCCTAAATGCAGTCTCTCCTTTTGGTATTGTCATCTTTGAGGCTCAATATTTTTCTCATTATCAACGCTGTTTCATGGATTTTTTCTTATTTTAATGAATTTCTGTTCTCAGGCACATAGTTATTTTCTTGGCTATCTTGGCTATCATCTTCATTATGCTGATGGAAGCAGCCTTTTAATTTAAGACATTATTATTAGAAGTAATGCATGAAAAGCTTATCTGAAAGATATATTGAGTTGGCAATAGATGCAAATCAAAATGCAACTCGCTAGGTACTCAATTATATGTTTTAATGGAAGACTTTGAGTTAAGCTCAGGCAGGAAGGAGAAAAGTACTTATCAGCATCATTTAAATCACCAGCATGTTGGTAGACTGTTCCTATATTTCATAGCCCTCAATAAGGCTGAGACTGAAGCTGGGTCAGTGGACAGCAGCTGGCTTGTGAAGTCTCCATCCTTGGAATACACAGACAGTAGTATTCCAGAAGCACAAGATATTCCTGCATTTTTTTCCCCCATGCATTAAGTACTTGCATCTTCCAACATCTTGTAGGCTACTCCATCTTTTGTAATCCATGTGGATATTTACCTTCTATGTGCCTTTGAATGGACTCCGTACTTTTTTTCTTTGGTGTCCGGGGAGATTCTCTCTGTGACTTAGGCTTATTGCTCCACAAGAACAGATGATGCCTCCACTGGGACACACATCAGACATTCAGCTGTCCCAGCTATACTTGGTTACTTTTAGGTTTTGAATTTGCAGGGCTTTTCTTCTCAATTCAGTACAACACAAGCAACTGAAGTTTACTGAAGAGGGCAAGAGCATCCTGCAGGCTCCTGCTGACCAAAAGCTCATGTGACACAAGTCCTTCTGTACATGAGCAGAGAGGATGCCAGTGAGTTGAACCCCTGCAGTGCTCCATGGAACTCAATCTTAGCTCTCTGGAGCTGGTGTGCTCCTTACTGCTCAGCATCCTGGCAGACACCTTGATTCAAGACTTTTCCAAAGCAGCAGAGGTCACAGGGATCTCTGTAAATGCTGGGATATGAGATTGAGCATCCTGAACAAGTACAAGATCAGAAAACAATTTAGACAGACAGACTCTTCTAAAAGATGAAAGAAGCCTCTCTGTAACTTACTCCTTCCTAAAGGGGAAAATAATGCAGATTTTAAGAGCCAGCCTATGAAACTCACACATTGCTGTGCGTGTAAGGAGAACAAAAACCTCAAGGTCATGGAGTACTCTGCTTCCCTGTAGAAGCATCTCCAGCAGGACAGAGAGAGGAGTTTTCCATCTCACTGTGTAACTGATTCATATCATACACAGCTTAATTTTATTTGGTTTTTACTGCTGTCCATCTTTTTATTTTATAGCAGTTTTTTCAGCTGAAAAGTGGCTGGATGTTCATACAAAAAGTCACCACATAAATTTTAACGTTTCCCTATTTGTAGATGGCTCAACTAAAACAATTTCTGGAGTTTATAGGCAGCAGCAATGCCAGTGGTAGTAAGCTTTGCCTCAGCACTGAGCTAGAGTTCATCAAAACTTTTGGATCATCTGCTTTTACTTCTGATCTCTGTACCTGCACTTTTTAACACATGCGCCAACCTAGGCTTTTAACAGCAGCTTAACAAGAAATCATCATGGTGGACAAAAGTCAGGATTTAAAATGGAAAACTGGAATGAAGATAGGCCCTGCTTGAAGAAGGGTTTAATTTTAGCATAGTATTTGCTCCCATTAATATAGAATAATACTTTTAGTGGGACTTTTTTGTTCAAATATTTAGGAATTTGCCCGATGTTCACTCAACTCCTTGCAGCCTCAGCTATATTCAGAAGGACTGATAATTTAAAGATTGTTTTACTTTCATACAATAGAGTTAATTCAAAGAGTTTTATCAAAATTTTCACCTGCTAAATTTGACTCTGAGGTTATTTTAATTATATTGGAACCTTCTAACTTGTTAAAAAAGTCACTGCGATGCCAAAGTTCAATCAAAAATTCGGGACAATTGGTACAGACACTGAGGCAGAAGAAGAGGACCTATCAGAAGATTGTACTTAATGACATTTCCACAAGACATCTGAAAAGCTGACCTTTGCCAAGTGCTTCTTTTATCATGTATTGCCAGAAATATGTTACTTCTTTAGGTTATGTATCTGCAGCAGAGTCTATCAGCTAAAATCATGCAAGTTGTAATTCTGCTGAAGCCAGTGCACTCTGGGGAGGACAATTTTAGTGACAAATGAATAGGGACATTTACACTTGAGATAAGGGAAAGCAGGTTACTGCTTATACACTTAAAATAATAGGGGGAAGAAATGTTCAGACTTTGAAAATGTGTTTCTAAAAATGCTGGTAACTACAATATATTTGATAAGTTTGTGTCCTGTTTTGAACACTGTGTTGTCATCACCTAAACATGTTTAGTTGAATTAAACTAAGCTCAATTATTGCAGACAGGGTTGGTACAGCAAAGCTCAGCAGATTGGCTTTCAAAAGGCTCAGCAGATGAATGTTCCAAGTTGGGATTTTAGTCAGGACGTAAGATAGAATACTAAAGGGTTTTTTCTCTTGCAGTTCAATCCACTTCATGGAAGAGACATCTTTTTCCCTTTGAGAAGTGTGGGATTCTCAGGACACTAAACACCAGGACTAAGCTGTAGTAGACTCAATTAAAATCTATTAGAATCTATTCCTGCTATCACAATTATCATAACAACACCTTTACCAGCAGAAAATTGACAAATATCCCTTATTATCAGTCAAAGATTACACATTTAGTGCCTGCAAATTAAGGTTAGAGTTCAACTGACCAAAGATAGACATCTTGAACCAATCACTCCAAGTTTCTCTTTGCAGTAATAGAGAGAAGCAGACACTTATAAGGTGAGGCATTTGGCGTAAATAGGTCAGCACAATCTCACCCCAGTATTTGCTTCACTCCTTTCCCATAAAGGGTGCCTAAAGTGCCAAAAGTACCTGTCTAGCACAGACTGCTTTTAGCTTAGGCAGACACATGAAAGGAGGTGAGAGGAGTTCTACTAAAAGAAGCTGAAAAACTTTAAAAATGGCAGTTTCATTTCCCTTTATATAAACAGGTGCATGAAACTTTCTCGCTTAGTAGGAGTTGGTGACTTCATGAAGAACAGGAGTTTACCAGAAACATAGGAAAGAAAAAGGGATAAAAAAAGAGCTTTAATTTAGAGGGTATATTAATATATGCAAATATCTTTTGCAATGTCCCCAGTGCAGAGGAACAGGTAGCATGGTCTGTTCAAGGAAGACTGTCAATCTTTAGTGAGCAGCAAACTCCATGGGTTCCTCTGTGTGACAGCTGTTGAGTGCTTTAAGAGTCCTTGCTGCAGAGTTTTTGACAGGGTCTGTGCTGTTGTGAGCATTGTCTCCCACGACAGCTAAGGGCTATAATCCATAAAAATCAAAGCTTGCATGTAAATGCTGTCCTGAAAGAGCATTTTGGGTTTTATCTGAGCCTATCGTTAGAAACTATTCCCCTGAGGTCTTTCAGGTCCTTGGAAAGAAAGATCAATATTTCTGTAGAGAAAAATAAAGGCAGCCAATTGAAAATATTACTTCTTCTAAATACAGGATTTCTTGATGTGCCTCTAACCCAGAGCAGCTTCCAAAGATTAATCTGCTAGCAAAGAGTTGTTTGACAAAACAGGATTCTTTGGAATCTCAGCTGCTGACCTGCTGGAGATGATGGAGCACCCAGGAGACTCATGATAGCTTGGAAATGGAATGGAAATACAATGCCTTGTGTCTTTCCTATGAGTAAACAAATCTTAGCACTGGTGTTCTTTGCAGAATTCATTTTTTAAAAATCTATAAAGGCTGTACTAAGCCTGCACACATTGCAAGGTTTTATTTTTCTGTTACTTAGATTTAATTGAGCTTGCACAGAAATGTCAAGGCCATGTGTCTCAACGGCAAGGTGATGTCAAGATGTCAAGGTCATAAAAGACAGCTAGAATTTCTCAGCCAAGAAAAATATTCACAGATATTTTACATTGGCAAGACAACTTAACTTTCCTCTGTCTGCCTCTGAAAAAGCATGGCTTCTGGAAAATATTCTAACATACATTTCTTGGAAATGTTTCTTTCTTCTTTTCCTACACTAAAAAGAAAATAACCCAAGACAGACAGAAATTTCAACCAGCTGGTTAAGGTTAGCTTAGGAAGTACAGAACAGTAGAGAAACAGGGCTTTGGAATGGAAATTTTGAGACAGTGTTCATCAGATCTTCGCCTATCCCTTCACCAAGCTGGAAATTTAGATTTAATTCTGTGCTCCTTCAAGGAGTTAGTATTTACTTGGCCAGGCAAACAAAGGTCCAGTTCTCTGAGGTTGTTATGTGCTCACCAGCACCAATATATTGCTGGGTTTGTTCTTTTCCCTTTCCTATCTCTTTCACTGCTTTAAGACACAAAAGCATACGCCCCAACCTTCAACACTTGCAATGTACGTTCCAAACAGATAAAACAGTTCCGTGACTTGGAAGCTACAGACATATGTCATAAATAGGCTCAGATTAGCTTAATTAATTGATAGTTAATTAAGCTATGAATGTATCTGAGGTACAAAAATGTGAATATGAAGCTCTGTATGGAATCACCCTGGAGTGGTTATTTGCTAATAATTGGTTACTGCAGTCGTGCCTCGAAACCCATCTCGTACTGAATAAAAATACAATAATAAGTGATCCATTTGCTAGAGAGCTTTCAGTATGAATAGGCAAAGTGAGGGCTTGGGGAAAAGTGGTTTTGAAAACACTCGTGGTCTTTCTTAGCCAGGCAAATTGTAACAATTTAACTAAAGCCCTTCAGAAGCAGAAGTTATGCCAGGCAATTGAAGCCCAAATAGGTAGGGATTTAATAGTTTCGATCTGCTGCCCATCAAATGCACCTTCAGGTGTAAACTTGCAGGCCTAAGAAAGTTTCCAGAGGCAGCTGTTTTATTCTACATATAATATACATATGTTCCTGTACCCAGCTGTCCTCAGGTATTGATTCAAAGCAGGTTAAACTGTTTTGCTCACAGCCCTTCAGAAGGAACACAACTGTGAAAAGCTTCACTGTGGCCTAAAAAGCAGGCAGGCCAGCAGAGCCCTCTCTAATGACTCCAGGCTGTGCTTCCAGCTTTTAATAACTTTTCCATCAAGAATGGCAGCTTTGTGCCTTCACCACTTTCTGTCCTTATTGGAAAGCAGAGAGGGAAAACAAAACAAAACAAAACCAAAACAAATCTTTGCATGGATCTGAAGGAACCCTATGCTCTCCACATTTTTTTTGCAAGTTCTGGAAGAAGAGAGCAAGTGAGAGTTTGGGGTTTGGTGCCTTGCTGCTGCTGCCACTTCTGAGTGGCTGGGCTGTGGTCACTTGGGTTGCAAACACAGAGGGTGCAGCACAGGCAGAAGCACAGAGGATGCTCATGCCTGTTTCAGACAAATCAGCCTTCTAATCTGAAGAATATTGAAAGAACATTTCTTGGTATCTTAGATACTCCAGTGGTAGAAAGAGGTGGTGACAAAATTTAACAGGTTATCCTACAGAAAGGAAAGTCATAATTTTGTGGAAAATAGGAAAGTATCTGCATTCCTGAGCTTATCTGAGGATCTAGCTAGTTAAAAATAAGGTGTATATAGAGGAAAACCTAAGCAAGTCAAAACAACTAGAGGCTTTTTGAAGTGCTGGGCTAACTCTTGTATCTCCCATTCCCTCCTGAGCCTCACACACAAAAGGACGTGCCTTTAGTGATGGCTTTTGTATCTCTGTGTGCTACAAGCTGTGGTGCAGCACAGCCCTCACTTACTCTCAGCTGCAGAAAGGCAGAGCTTACAGCAGCAGCAGCAAGTGAAACAAATCATTGTGCCTTTGGAGGGGAGTGACTGAGCCCTCTGGCTCATCAGGGCCCAGAATCCATCACTAAAGGGGAAGCTGCCACTTTGTCACAGAACATTTCTCAGCCTGGTTCTTCAGGGCTAGAGGAATTCTTTCAGTCAATTAACCATCTGGCAGAAGCTTTCCTGCTTGCATGCAAGAATCCCACTGCACTAAACAGAACATTGTCCCTCTTGAGTTCTTTATAATTCACTGCTGTGAAGCAACAAGATCTTCCATGTCACTACACAGGCATTTTTCACTAAAGCCCAAAACACATGGACTTTGTGACACTTCCTAAATACAGCCACACTGCAATAGTCCTGCTCAAAACAGCTTAGGAGTTCCTGGGATGGAGGTTACCTGGAGAGTCATCATATTCACTCTTATCCACAAATTTGCTGTGATCTGTTTTCAATCCATTTTTATTGTTGGCTGTTTCAGCATCCTGTGGCAATCAGTGCTGCAGTTTTAATAATTTCATAGCCAGGGTCTCATGGATTCAGTAGCAGGGCCTGTGTTGTTATTAAAAAGTGCTTGCAGGTACCTTCCCTGCTTCCACTGAAATTACTCTGTAATTTATCTTGCATAGCTAAAAGACAAATTTGCAACTCTGGGCCTCAGAAGCTGAATATGCATTATAGTGAGTTGAAAAAAATTGCTTGCACGTTTCATCTCTCAATAGTCCTAAATTACTTACCTTCAAATGACTTACCTTCAAATAATCAATTTGCTAGTGGAAATGAAAATTCATAAACTTTCTCCAAGTTCAGGATTATCCTCCCAAATGATGAGCATCTGGGAACAGCCAATATAGTTACAGCCCTAAAAACTATACATAAAATGCATATTTAAAATTTTAAACAAATCTGGGACAACTGTATAAATTTTACTTAAGGTAATTTGAATTTTGAAAACTCTTGCTTGAACTGCCCTCACAAAGGCATTTTAAAACTGAAAAAAATCCCAATGTGTTTGGTTATACTTCAAAAGTAAGAAAAAAGAGCTTTCTTAAGAAAGCTTTCAGAAATTTTAGGACCAGAACAAAAGACTAGCACTTACATGAATTCATTATCTGCTTCAAAACAATTTATTCAGAAGCAATGGGACAGAAACAAATTAAAATGTCCCTTTAGATTTCACTCAGGAAATACATTCTTTCATAGGTCTTTGACTCCAGCCTTCTGACAGCTAAAATTAACTTTGCATTACTGAAACAGATAATGCACTGTCCTTTTTCCATTCAGAGATAATACAGTAAATACTGATTAGATTTAACACATGAGGTTTAGAGCAGAAACATTTCTTAATTTATATGAGTTTGTGTTTGTGAATGATGTCTAGCTGTCCATTAGGCTTCACTACTTCTGAATTTTATTTAAAATCAACATGTCAGCTTTGTTATTTTTTTGTTGTGGGGTGTTTTTTAGTGCTTCTATATATATATGCATTTATACAAATATTACGTTAAGTCACTAAAATTTAATAATAAACATTCTCTTTATCTCCTGCTGCCTGCCAGACAGCTTGCTTGTACAGAAAAAAAAATACATCCTATTTCAGATTAAATCTGTTATGTATTTTCAGGGAATGTAATAATCTTTGTACAGTAGCAGAAAAATGATGACTTTATAGTCCTACAAAATGTGTCCTTTTCCCAGGATTTTCAAGACTGCAATATCTAGGTTAATACAATCAAATCCCAGCTACATAATGTGGCTCACAGTGATGAGAATAATGTAAAACCACCATGTGCATTACAGGTAAGGTGGAGAGTTTGGTGGCTTTTTTAAGCAATCCTGCCCCTTTTCACTTTTGGGAAGACAACTTGGTCAGTGCACAAACTTTTATGTCCCAGAGTCCACTTGTCCAACACCCCTGACACCCCTCCCCATCTATTCGCAAGGCTCTGATATACTTCTAAATTAAATCTTGACAGTGAAATTGTAGTTCATGAAAACAATCCATGGTGGTTTGAGAGCCAGTGCCTGTGCATATTAAACAGCACTTGACCAGATTGGGTTTTTTACAGTTCAGTCAGGTATGCCTTGAAAGCATTATCAGCGATAAGTGGTGGGTATTTGAATAATAAGCACTCTATGTCTGCCTCTGGGATGAAATACAAAGCTCCTCAGGCAGTCTGCAGGGCTGTAAAGCTCAGTCAGAATGTTTGGTATTTTGTTCTGCTGCAAGAAGACACAGTTTACTTCGACACTGAGCTAATTTTCAGACCCTTTTTCCCTGGCAGCAGTGGTGCCTCATCAGCCCAAGTAGCCAGAGGTGTTATTATTCCCATTCTAACTCCCCTCTCTGACCTATATTCACTCATCTGTTTGTTAGTCTTTCACTTATAAACAGACTTTAAATGTTACTGTGTGAATTCAAACTTATGTTAATAGACACCATCCACTCCTACTAAATAGAAATACTATTTTTCACCATCTTACAAGCTTAGAGCCGTAATTAAGATAAATTTCAAGCACACTTTAAACATCTTAGTCCAAATGCATGCACATTTCAAAAGTGCTCTTATTTGTAACTTGGTGATAATTATTTTCTTCTTGCAGTTACAGAGGGGAATTTTACTCCTGAAAAACAGAGTTGCTTTTCAAAGGACAAAGTTAATCCTCCCCATTTATTTGATATCTTACTTTTCATTTGAAACAGTGACAGTTTTGAACTTGCTTGCTCTGTGGTGACTCCTTTACCAAATGCACCAGTCAAGCCAATGTTCAGCAGCATTTAAGAAGCCAAAGGGATTGGAAGTGTAGTACCTCAGTTAAAAATTGTCACCAGAGGCTAGTGTGCAGTTTAACATGGAAGCTTACTTAAGGGAAACCAGGAATTCCCATTCCAGTTTAAGATATTCCTACAGAGGTATAGGTCATTTTCTACACAGGAGAAGTAGACTTCTGGAATTTAGTGTTCATTTAGGAAAAGAAAACTCTACAATTGTAGAATAGACACCTGAAGCCACATGGAAATTGTCTCTGTGCAGCATACAAGCAAAAAGAAGCGCAGCCACCAAACCAGCTGGTGTAGATGGTCTCAGGCTGCTCAGACCTGGCACCCTCTGGAGCAAACATAATTTGACAATAACTAATTTTTTGGAAAGAAATTCATGGAAAATTGCTGCATGGCCAGTATGTTCCTGAAATGTCAGGAGAAAATGTGGTAGACCAGAAAAGCTGCTGGGGGAAGTGCTGCTTGCACTGCACTTCTGCACTTACCCCTAGGCATGGGGACAATTTCCTGCCCTCTAGCTCTTATCATCCCTTTATTTGCAAGAGCCAAGAACAGAGATAAAGACTCTAACAGTGATAAAGTCACTACAAGTGTGCTTAGAGGACAGTTGCTAGAACAAGATGATTCTCTAGGAATCACAATTCATCACAGCAACTCATTTTCCTCAGTTTCATGGTCAGCACAGGAAGCTGACCCCAAGTTTGAGCCCCAGAACAATCTCCAGTGTGCTTCCAGAGCCAGACTTAGCACCTGCTGGGCTGGTCCATCAGCCAGGTTTTTACAGTGGGAAATGCTGTAGCCATGAGCCACAGCCAAAGCAGTGTTTTATTTGAGCCTGTAATCACCTCTCAGATATTCTCCCTCAAGCTGGTAGCACTCATGGCACCAAAGCATAGCTATTATACACAATTCTTATCACATGGTTGGGGTTTTTTTCAGGTAAAAGCTAAAAAGGTGAAAACCCACATGAGTAACCTTTTCACACCATAACACTTGAATTACATGGCTGTGCTATGGCACGAGGGGGTCAGAACTTGGATAAAAAGGATGCTCTTGGAGGGGGACAGATGTGGTGCTGCCCTGTCATTACTACTGCTCTGCAGCAGGCTCAGGCATAAAACCTCTAGGCTTTGGTAGTCAGGTTTGTCCTGTTAGAAATTGGTTTGTGCTCTAAGAGAGCCAATTTTAGTCCATGCACAGGGTGGATAATAAAACAGGAGGCAAAAAGGCAACACAGTCAGAGTGCAAGGGCAGCATCTCCTCAGGAAAATGAGGGAAAGAGGGAAGAGAGCTTGAGTGAAAGCATGGCAGGAGAGGATCCATGAGGCATTACAGTCCACAATGTCCCACAACCTTCTCTAGTCCTCCTAGGAGAGAGAAAGGCTGCTTTTACACACTGGCATCAAACTCTAGGGAAAGAACAAGAGGAATTCTAGAGGATGTCCTCTCCCCTGCATCTCATACCTAGTGGTGACAAAGTCAAGCAGCCATCCATCAGGTCTGTGGCTAAGACAGAATCAAATAGGACAATTTTATATCTCAGGATAATTTCTATAGAATTTTAAAATATTACCCTGCTAGTTAAATAAAATTAAAAGATAATCTTTCTGAATCAAATTCGGTTTTTTCAGACTTTTCCAGTATTCTAAATAAGATAACAGTAAAGGTCATAAAATTATATATTCATATCTATACGTGTAAACGATAGGAAGACTTTTAAGAAACACATTTTACATGCATTGCAGTCAAAATTTAAACCATAAGTTTCCTTAAATAAGTGTAACTGTAAGGGATGATATTCAAGGAGTTTAGACAAATTATCAGACTGATATTTCTAGAGGCAAAGTCATTAAAAATATCTTCAGAATGATCTCCAGATTAAAAGTGACACACTGAAGGATGACTTAATTTATTCTCTGACATTGAGTAAAGTCGGTTTCTCTTGCCCAGGAATGTAAAATAAATAACCACAAACACCCATAGTGAAAATTCTAAAGTAAAAAATGATCACATTGTAAAAGCATAAATGTTACATAAGCAAAAATTTTAGACATCTTTGGGGAGGTCATACTTTTACCGCACAGCGCCTTAGAAGTGCTCATGGCGTTTTTAAGTGGTGTTCATCACTATTGATTTTTCCAAAATCCAGTAAAGGGCCCTGGCCCAACCCCACAGGCAGTGGCCTTAGATTTTAGCAATGCACAGCCCTTTGTTTTTACTCTACCCCTCCAGGATATCAGCTTTTCACATCTTGCCACTCCTGCAAATCAGAGATGGGCTCTCAAGTCAAGCACTGGAGACCACACAGAGGGACAAGCGCCTCCCTTAAATGACTTCAGAGAGTTTGTAACTGATATTAGAATAGAAAGAGAACTAAAACTCATTTTAAGATCCAGAGGCAAGTGTCTAATCCTGAAATCTTTATTTTCTTTTCCCTTTCATTTCCAATTCATCATAAGGCACAAAATCAGCAAGACAACTCTGTTTTGTTTTGATTTTTTGGTTTTTTGCAAAGCTGCAGGAAGTCAAAAATCACATTTAGACTGGAAAATACATGGATAGATTTAGGCATCGGCACCTGAATGAATTTCATGATGATTACATTCCTCTCTAAGGTATGAAGCAGCAATTCTATTTCTCTTTGCACTCTTCTCTAGCAAACCTGGAGATCCAATAATGTCATACAACATATTGCAGTGTGACAGCAGAGTGCTGATATGTCCTATACAGGGATTTGTCATTTTAGGTGTGGGATGGTTTTTCAATATATTCAACAACACTTTAAAATATTTGCCTAAATTAGACTTTTTTACCTTCTGTTGTGCAAATCTAGATTCTTTTCATCCATACAGGGACATTCAAGCTAAAAGAAGCTGTTATCAACACTAGCAGAAATATTTTGCAGGAAATAGAAATCCCTATGAAAACAAACAGGATGCAGAAGGAAGATACTATATTCTATAGCATGAACAGTAATAGGGATGCCAGTTTGACCAGATGTTTATCATTAACTAAGGAACAGCCAGACTACTATAAATTTTGTAGTGCTCCCTGTTCTATTCAGAAACCTGCACATTCACAACTAAAATACTCTGTTCACCCATTCCTTTTGAACACAGGAATTAAATAGAAATTAACTATTGCTACAGGTAACAGAACTGAAGGGATACCCCAAAAAAAGAAGTTTACAGACTCATGTTAAAGTTCCTCTTATATTTAGAAGGCAGTAGTCTGCAATCCAGATAATGCTGTTATTTTCACATCTTGCTCCCAGCGCTTCTAACAATGCTCAGGATACCTTTTGAAGAAATACTAATCTAGAATATTATGCATTAATCACTTTTCCCTGCTCAATGCAGCTGGAATAATGCAATGCTCAATGCAGTACTTCTATGAATTTCCAGGTTAGTTGTTACAAGTGACTTCATAGCTCAGGCATGACAAGAGCTGGCAGAGAGCAGGAATGATTCCAAAAGTAATTTGGGGAGTGAAGGAATTGAAGATTCTATTGTGCATTTGTTAACTATGGGCATTAGCTAAGTCAGAATTTAGTAAAATTAATTAGATTTTAATTTAGTAGAATCATCTACTAAACAAAGTGCTTCCTTAACTTTTTGCATAGTTTACTTTTTGGTTTTTTTCCTCAATGTGTAGCCATTAATCCTTGGTGTGAAACCAGCCTAATTATTTACACTAAACTTATTTGAAACTTATCATGACTCGTAGAACTGAGAAAAGGTACTACTTAAAGACATTGGGCAATGAACTTGAATTTTAAAACTATGTACTCATTTCTCCCTAGAATATTTTTTTCTT